>JAHWFO010041068.1:249719-266339 GCA_023313115.1 Rhysida immarginata
ACACAATTCATAAAATGTGCACAAAGGTGTCTCTTTATTTCATGTATCGCTTAGATGCTGATAACCTATTACTTCTCTTACTCACCGTTTAATTTGACCTTCAATTGCTATATAACAACACTGTTAATACGTAGAGTGCCGAGAGATTCACGCAAATATTTTTACCATAAACAATAAAAGAGGGGGAATATATCACTTGGTGAAAGGAGAGGTCTGGTTTTTGAAAAACTAAATATATTAATACTCGATAAGAAATTTGCAGAAACCATTGTGCAGATTCAGGAATTGTGTAAAATTCTGTATATTTCACAAATTATACAAGGGTGTTTTTACCTTTCATACATTTCATAAATTATGCTCTTTCATTATCTCCTTGTAATTCAGAAGATTGATTCATCTTTATGAAAACAATTTTGAAGCCACCTAATTTCTGTTAGCTGCAGTTACGGACGCTGACTAAAATATGTAAATGATTATATCCTGCATAAGCAAATTAACGATGCCACTTCCTCATTTCTCGCCAATATCGTCTCGAGTGGACCTGCTTTAGGAACGCTTTCTTAGAGCTCTTTCCAATGTAGGATATAGTCTATTCTGAGATCATTTAATAGTGCAAACAAAAGGTTCAATGTTTCTAAAAGAGGCATCCATAATGTACATTTTTACAAACGCATTTTACGAAATGCGAACTAAATTTTGGTAAAACGACAACCCCAATCATGCCGTACAAGTGATGTAGTTCTGACAGAGAAAGCCATGCTCTTTGGCGAAACCACCTAATCAAAAGACGATTGCAGCACGTGTTGGAACATCTCAGGAAACAGTGTCACGCATTATATTCCAAAATTTGAATCTGGAAAGATGACACACAGCACATGTTCAGAAGTTTGAAACACACAGCAGATACACAGACATCGCCCGGAAGCTGTATGAGAGTTATTTGGCTGGAGATCGCGTTCATTTTAGATAAAGCTAGGGTCTACCTTTCCGACAGCAATAAAATCCGAGCGACTTACTACCCCCAAAGGGTAAAAAGTCTTATGGAACATAGGCCCGCCAGTGTCGTTAAACGTTTTCCCGAGGGTTCATGGTCTTATCGGATTCAGCTATAATAACTGTAAGCTTCCGGTCCATAGTGTCTGAAAAATTGTAAGCTTCATGACAATTATTGGAATGTTCAGGTCCATATGGTGGGAAAATGAAAAAGTTAACTCGGCATTCTACTAGACTAAAGGACCATTGTATAGACAGGAAATTTCTCTTCTGTATGGAAACGATGCAAATATTGTACTGATCCACCAGGACAAAGCCTCCAGCCACATTTCTCATTCTACAACGGTTTTCATGGCGAGGATGGCGGAAGAAACAGGAATACGAAGCATATTCTTTAGCGCCTTGCTGTCAGATCCTCCGAAGCTGCTCGCAAGGTCTTTTGTGCCTTCGTCTCAAGAAGTGCGCTTTTGGATACCGCCGACTGCGAACAGTCGCAACCTTATGAAAAACTGTTAGAGAAGAATGGAACAGGATTGTTGCAGTGGAAAATTTCATGCAGAGCTATCGTCCGACAACATGGGCATCCGTTAGAACAAAACAGATGGAGGCGTCACGAATTTTTCTCATAAAATTTTCATATTTTGAATTGTTTTCATGAGACTTAATCATCCTCTTGTATCTACACTGCTGCCATCTACCTCATCCAGTAGTACAAATATTCAGGCAGCGGAGCGCGTAGTCCATGTTTTATTTGAATGTCTCTAATTTTCTATTTTATATTTCAGGCTCCCATATATGCAGAGTTATCCCAATATTCCCTATTGCACCACATCTTATAATGCAAAGATCGCTCAAAGTAGTTACTTACAAATATTAGACATGTGTCATTGCCCAGAAATCTGCAATTTTATTATAACACATGAAAATTATATGACTGTAAAGAAAAGCTTCGAACAAACGTTATCAATAAACGTTTTGGAAGAATCACCCATTTCATTATTAATACAAGAAAATTTCATATATTCTTTCATTAAATACCTTTGTGATGTTGGGAATATTTTGGGAATAATGTTTGGCTCGTGCATTCTAACAATTCTAATATGGTTTATAAGAAAATAACAGGAATAATCAGGTAAGTATGAAAAATTATTATAAAACATTTCCTGCTTTATTCTCAAATTTAAAACAAAATTACTTGCAATTTCCATTCAATTCCCTTAATGAAATAAATTGTTATACAGTGTTGAGAGGAATGTCTGATCCTCCTCAAATAATATAAGACTGAATTTAGGTATCTGAAATCTGTCAAAACAAGCTGATAGGCAATGGTGGGCGGCTGATCAGATGGCCCAATCAGACAGGTCGTAAATATGAAAATTAGGCCCAATGGAATTTACATTTTGCAAACCGTAACAGAGAGGACAATATTCCTAATTGCAAAATTATAGATAACGAAATTATGAAAAAAACTTCATCTAAATCTAATGAACGTGCTTCACTAGAAAATATAAAAAACACCAGCGTCCCCTCCTGATAAGTATCAAGTTACAGGGGTTTATTGAAAGTAGCGTTATCATAAACGACTCACAGAAATGTGGAATTGAGAAAGAGTCTCATAGCGATTAACGCTTTCATTGGCAAATATTGAACAAATGTAAAAATCTAACTTTTTTTTGGTAATTGTTATTCATATAGGACCTACATAAAAGTTCCTATGTTTGATGTTATTAAATTTTATAAAAAACCGATTTTATTGATTTGTCTACAAGTAAAGACAATGCCGAAATGGGGCAAAATTATATCTAAGAAAATATGGGAATCCAAAAATTAAATGAATGTGTATTTATTTCAAACATTGTAACCAACTGAGATATTATGAGCAAAACAGAAAAATTGATACTTTCTTAGCAAACAAGAAAAAAACTGATACATTATTAGCAAGCAAGAAATAAACTGATACATTGTTAGTAAAACAAAAAGACTCGATACATTGTTAGCAAACAAAAAAAGTGATAGTCAGCTCTTTCAATACCTCCTAGAAAGAAAGTCTATGCACGGAATCGTCATACATTGTTACTTCATCATAAAGTCAGAATTTAGGGCTTATTATTGGTAGAAATACGATTAACACTGATAAAAAGTCAGTGTTGGTCTTATTCCTACCAATAATAAGCCCTAAACTCTGCTTTTTATGATGATGTAACAATGTATGACGATTCCGTACATAGGCTTTCTTTCTAGGTATTGGCTCTATTGGCCTAATATTGTCTAATTTTTTATATGCCAGTTAGTGAAGCATCCATCAATGCATAAAGCAACTTTACATTTTGTGCATGCATAGCGAGTCTGGCTACGACGACTTTGTTCACTGCACAACTTGCACCTATCGGCATGATTTTTCTCGGACTTTGCAGGCTGATTTTGTTTCCCATCGTATCGTACAGCAGAAGGAACTGCGCTTCTTGGATTCCTTGCTCTTTTTGGAGGTGGTTCTTTTGGGGACGTAGAAGGTCTGCCACGTCTTGTTGGTGTGACTGCTGATGACAAGATTAGTGATATTGCCACAGAAGATCGGAATTCCAATAGTGTGAGAGGTTTCTTCTCAGGCTCATTTATGGCCATACTACATCTATGTAGGATCCAAGCATTGTCGAGCACGATATCGACGAGATGCCACCAGATTCGGAGATACCTTTTTCGTGATTTGTGAAAAATTCTATACAGGCTGATAAGCATATCCATTTTATCGACACCTCCCATGTGTCGATTATAGACTTGCACAACGTATGGTCTAGTAATTTCAACAAATGTCTTTTCTTTTCTGTTCCATCTTTTCGCTTTGTCCACTGGTTCAACACCCGCATAATTTGACATCATAGTAACGACTGAATTGTCATTCCATTTCACAACGCCAATCCTATTCTTAACATCCATCTTATAGTCAAGATCTCCTCGTTCCTTTAGCTGCTTATCTGATTTCAGGTCAGGTTTAAGGTTACTACATCGATTGGCTCTTACAGTAGATACAGCCAATACTGAAGGGTTGAGTTTCGTTAGAGCACACATCAGTTTGTGACTTGAAAAGAAATTATCAAAGTAAACTTTGTGATTTGGCCGTTTCAGTTTTTTGCAAAAGTCCAGGACAACATTTCCACCTACTCCGAAGTCATTCTGAGTAGCAGATGAATCTTTACCTTCATACATTTTGTACAAATGAACATAGCCAGATACTCCAGCAGTTACCCACATTTTAAATCCAAATTTACATGGCTTACTTTTCATGTATTGTTTCATACCATGATACCCTTTAAAAGGTACCATCATTTCATCTATACTCATTTTTTCCTCGAAGTCGCAAGCAGCAGAAATAGAGGCCAAAATCATGTCATAGATTGGTCTGATCTTGTATAACTTATCATGATTTGGACTGCCTACAGCTGGTTGAACCGAATTATCATTAAAATGTAAGAATCGTTTTATTTGCTCGCATTTTTTTAATGACAAATTGTCTGCAATAGTAGAAAGTCGAGTACCTAGTTCATAGGACCAATACATAGAATAGTTAGGGTATTTTGCAAATCCCATGAAAATATTTGCTCCAATAAAAGTTTTCAGCTCATCCATAGTAAGTACGTAGTTATCATGACCACATTCAACGGCATAGCTCATGCTCTCTAGAATGACATGCTCTAATAATTCAGGTGTTAATAAATACAGAAAAATATCAACAGGTTCTGAAATATTCGGCGGAATGTATATATCTTGGGACCCATCAAATTCAGTATTTATATCTTCTTTGCTGATATCTTTTTTTTGCCAACGGGGTTGAGCAGGTGTTGCTGGCTGAGGAATTACCGGAGCTGTCTGGTGAATAGTTGATGTGGTTTTTTGAGGATTATTTGTTGCTTGACTTGTATCCAATTCAAGCTCATCCAAATCATTTGAACCCTCATTACTCTCAAGCTCATAATCTGGATCATTTAGATCTAAATTACAGTCATCATCAGATGAGTAGTCACCCAAGTCAGATTCATTCCCATCCGGTAGATCGCAGATAACTGCGGTAATACCTGTATTTGAAGTTACAGGTTTTTTTCCATAGAAACTCTGTGTATTCATTCTGCAATAAAAAGAAGGAAAATGTTCTAACTAAGAAAATAACGAAACTGATATAAATTGAATGGCCATATGCATTTTGGGTTCATTAATTTTAAATTCATTATCATTTATACAACAAATGTGAAACAATCAGCTATCTGGGATAGCCATTTAAATTTCCCGGTAAAATTACTACCCGAATCGGCAATGTCTCCATATGAAGACACATTATTTGCCCTTCCCAGATGAAATACATTACATTATCTTGGGTATAAATTGCTATATTATTGTTCTGAAAGCATTTATAAATATGCTCCTAAAATAGAGCATGTATATTTTATCATTTTACTTACTTTTTACGATGTATATGACAAGAAACAACAATTAGGCGGCAGCCATTTCTACACTCAGATTGAAGTTTTTCCAGTAAAGGTATTTATCACAGAAGCCACACGATGGCAGCACATATCAATGCTTTGAACTCGTCTTCAAACGACCACTTTGCCGTTTTGGAGAAACAATGATTATATATAGTAGAAAAAAATTTTTTGTTGACGTCTTCATGCGAAGACGCTACCGAAGAAAGGGTTAATCTCCCAAAAAGGGTTTAGGAAAGTAGCAGAAGCGTCGACTTTATCTATTTTTACCATTTTTATGCGCACTTTTCAATTTATTTTCCCGAATTTAGTGTTTAGAAAATGTCACACGCGATTCTTGTTGGTTTTTGCTGTTGTAAACCGCATAGGGATAGTTTCTCTAGTTTCAAAGTTAGAAACGTTTCTTATGATGCCAATAGTTTAAGCCCTCACTGTGCTATCCTCAGCATCGATGTGATGTCTGAATGTGCCCTTCAAATGACTTCCTTTTGATATTCTGATGTATATGACAGCTTTCATATGTTCACAAAAGAAGAACGCTAGATGAGTGAGATCTGGTGAATGGGGTGGCCATGGCATTGGTTCGTCACTTCCAAACCACTTCCCAGGAGTCATACCATCCGGGTTTCAGGATTTGATTAGGAATAATGTCCGGAGGATTTCCATGATGATGAAACCGCACATTCGAATATGGTGCTAATAGCACGGAATTCCACATGAGTTAATCTCACTGCTCCATGAAAAGTCACGTTGCTAATAAAACCAGGATCATCATCAGTTCGTGAATCAGAACCTATTTTTTATAGTTCTGATCGTGTAAACCTTGGTGGTAGCGCACATGGAAATGACGCAATCTGTGTGCAGAAATGATGCACCGTTTTGAGCTCTCGTTAATGCATCTGAAATGTGAGAGTACATGGTAATTTCCTACCTTAATGATACTTCAGTACCATACTGCTGCATCCACCATAATTATTTGTGGTGAAGGATTTCTAAAGAAGATAAACAAATAAGAATATTAAATTTCGTCCCGCCACCTTTTGCCGTGTCGTCCATTATCTACCAGTTTAAATAATCGCCTTATCTACCAACCTCTTAGGAAGCTTAAAGTTTCTTACTATCTGACAATTTATTAATTTGCCTTTCTACTGACATTAATTCTGTTTCCGAACGCTGCCTCGTGAAAATAATCGAAATTCGGCAAATACCAAGCCGAGTCAACAGCGATTACCCTCCGTCAATTCTTCGTATAAAGCGATAGCTGACGATCACTTGCACATTTAGTTGAAAAGACGGTAACAGCGTTATTCAAGGATTCAACTTCTTTGGACTCCATTATTTCCATAATTATCGAAAAGATTTTTGAGAAGCTTGACACTAAATTACAGGAAATTTCGACAAAATCACAGAATCCTGGAGCTCCAATTCGGGCGATGTTCCTAATATTTCTAACTATCGGCCGTACTATAAACCGCATAAACAAGTGCGAAGGGAGTGTCTGTCCTTACCTTTCTACTTAAATTACCTTTACTACAATTTCACAATAAACTCAAGTCTCCGAAAACTTCGTGTTTTTGACAATTGTCATCAACAATAAGTTAATTATTTTATCTATCTATCGCCCACCTTCTGGACATTTTTTTGTTTTTTCTCATCTCTGTTCGGTTTTACCTGAGAAAGACTAGGTAAAGCTATAATCATGGTTGGTGATTTTAACATTGATTTCAGCAAACCCAGTTCTTCTCTTAACCAGCTTTTAGATCCGATAATGCAATCCGGTCTTTCACCTATAACCTTTTCCTACTCCCACTATTCTTCGTACCATCACATCCATTCGGCAATAGACTCATGCTTTTCTTACCTTAATACGATTTTATTCACTAATACCTTAGAGTTTTAATCTCAGGTCACTACTCTTCATTTACTATTTTTTTATATCTGAAAAACTAGATATTCAGCTGCGAGGTTATAATTTTTATTCGCATTGACAGTCACTGACACAAAGTGCACAAGGAAAGTAGATCAAACAAATATAGTATCTCAAGGGAAAAAAAAGTTGCTGCAGTGCTTCATGCATTAATCCTAATTTCATTAGTTTATGATAACTGTCATATGGTGCTCGTAACTAATCACTCAAACTGCTAAACACGGGTTAAGGGGTTGTCCTTGGTTTAAGCACAAAAGATAGCCGATATGGGCATGGTTGCCTTTTTAGTACAGCACGCTCAAAACCTCCGCAATAAGTACTCCTTAGAAAAGAAAAATACGCTCAACCAGCGCATAGTGCTTCTTTTGCATTTGCTGATTGGAGGAGCAGCACAGAAACCTCTCCTGGCCGATTGTGAGTCCACTAGTTAAACAGGCTTGGCTTTCAAACGTGCAAAGAATATAATTGGTTGCTGTTCCAGATTTCCACACTTCAGCATTACTGCCTCTCTTTTATATTTTAAACGCTATTACACGCCACAACATATATCATCAACACAAATAATATAATGCTCTATTTTAATTCTAAGTAGCTACAATCATGACATCTGAACATTACAGGTGGTTAACAATTTGCACACGATCATTTACGTTACTTAAAGCACTTTTGTCAATCTTAATCCAACATGGAAAAAGAGGTTAAATGTGGCGCATAGTTCTACTCAGCATGTATACAGCCGGGGTTGAGGGTAAATCCCATGGACTAAACTAAAAGTAGAGCATCAAATGCTCTAACCAACTTGCAGCACCTTACTTTCATAAGAGTTCTACCAGTCTAGGGGTCCTTGACACATCAGCCAGGGCATATATTGAGTCATTGGCTTCAACCAATCGAACACTGTTGACGCCATATCCTTGTATGTAGCTCACTAATTCGCAAAAGCCCCTATTCTTTCTCCAAGCATAACATTTACATTGCAGGATTATTTATTTCTAGTTTATCTCAACTTATTCTATTAACTTAGCTAGTCATATTGAAAACCTTTCACAACAAACATTTTTTTCTAGTTTGCTTAATAAATACTACGGGAGCTATGGAAAATGCTTCCTCCCTCTACCAGAAAGATTTTTTGTCTATCACTCTTTTTTCAAATATAAAAAAGAACCTCTCTCCGCAACAAATACTCATTAAAATTAGCTCATGAGATTCCACCATGGACCAAAACAATGCTCTGCCAAAGGCCGTTTTTCTTTTTTACCCTCAACTAGCTTAACAACATCAGGGGCCCATGACAAATAAACCACGAACATTTAAAGCAACAAAAAAACGCCACAACGAGGAAACAAACGCACTATAACAACAAACACACACAAACAATCAACCACTCAACAACGACTGTGAAAAATAATAAAAAACTGATAGATGAAAAAACTAATATTTTCTAAATAGATATCTTAATCTTACAACACAGATGAACGCATTATACTTGCACTTAAAGTAACTCTAATTATCAACATAAAACAAGAGACTTCCGACGAACGCCTCAAGCGTAACCATCCTTTGGGTTAAGTTGGAGAAACTTATTTACATAAGTAGACTAACAAACCATCACACCTTTAACACTTAACTATATTTCCATATGCAAACAACACTCAGATCATACAACGACCAAACTTAATTACAAAAAAATGACAAAACGTCCAGGAACAATTATTCCTGCTTTAGAAATTTTCTTTACAACAGATCAACGCCTAATACCAATAAACAGGTACTCAATACTGCAGCCAGTTCCCATCATTTAAACATTGTTCCCCTGTTAAGACTAAAATAATCAGGACGAGGACGCCTACGCAAATTGTACCTTTTACCCTTCTCAATATTTAGTTCTTGATTTACTTGAATCTCATTCGAACGACTCTCACTGGTTTCGCCTGCATCACTTTGCGGTACGCTCAGGCGATCACCACCCCGGAGAAACCAATGTGGAACATCACACTCCTCATCCGACCCTGAATCAGATGACTCTCCGCTGGCTGTTCTAGGTACATTTTGACTTTTTTCATCAACCTTCTTTTTAGTTGCCATCATCAGCATAATGTCTTTTTAGCCAATCAATATGTACCATCATTTAATCTCGCTTTTTGATGCCCGCAACCCTATATACCACTTCACTCACCTTTTCCGTAATTCTGAATGGCCCAACGTACTTGTAGGAGAATTTTCTCTTTTTTCCTCGCTTCCTTAACAACCATACTCGTTTCCCAACTTTAAACTCCCCTATCCTATATCCCCAATTAAGTTTACTCAATTTCATTTGACGTTGCTTCATGTCAAATGCTCCCACCTCTTGCCTTACTTTCATCATCCTAGCCACGTGATCTGATCTATATATTCTTCAACAAGTTTCATCTGTTGTTCAGACATTAAATCTTGATGATACTCCTTGGGCATGGTGGGGTCAAATCCATATAGTAGATAAGCTGGGCTCTCTTTAGTAGCTTCATGCACGCTGGTACACAAGGAAAATAATGCAAAATTAGGCATGTCGTCCCATTTTCTGGCATGGTTTTCACACAAAGCTGTAATTGTTTCACATAAAGTTTTGTTGCACCTCTCGGCTATGCCATTAGAGGTGGGTCTGTAAGCGGTAGTTAGTTTGTGTTGAATGTTCAAATCCTCGCACATTTTGCCAAATACCTCTGACGTAAAGTTAGTGCCTCGATCGGTAATAATTTGTTGTGGTACCCCATATCTGCATACTATATGCTTGATTATAGCTTTTGCAACAGTATCTGCAATGGTCTCTCATCACTACAGCTTCTATGAAACGGGTAAGAGCATCCGTCATTACGAGGATGTATTTGTTGCCATGGGAGGATACCTGTGTGGGTCCTACCACATCCATTACCACTTTTTGAAATGGGTAGATGGCTCCAACCCCTTGTTGCCATGGCACCTTAATGACATTCTTTAAGCCCTTTGGCTGGGAATGCACAATTTTTTTTCATCTTTTTTCATCTTTGGCCAAAAATACAATTTTTGAAGCTGGTGGTGAACCACACTGAATCCCCGATGCCCTTCCAAAGAACCCTCATGTTGACTCTTAATTAGCTCCACCCTTAAGGATTCTGGTATAACTATCCTGCCTACCATACTGTTGGAGTTCATCTTTCTCCACAGTAATAATCCCTCTACTATATATAGATTGCCTCCATATTTACTCACCTCTGGATTATTGTTCTGTATCTGCACCAAACCTTGCACCCATAGATCAGACTTCTGAGCTTGCCTAGTGCTTGGAATAAGCCCTTATCCCCAATAGTGACTATCCCTTCATTACATTGCCTAGACAAGAGATCAGGAACAACGTTGAGCCTACCAGTGGTATGTTTGTATGATAGTGAAAACTCTTCCAGTGTTAATGCCCATCTCAAAATGCGATGATTAGAATCTCTCATTTGTATGAAGAAGGTAAGCGGCTGATGATATGTGATGACTTTGGTTGGAAAACCTAAGAAAATGTGTTTAAAAAATTTCACAGATTTAATTATAGCTAACGCTTCCTTCTTAATAACAGAATGAGGTGTTCAACTATTATAAGACACCCTCATTCTTTGCTGTAAAGCCTTAATGAGTGAACAGTTTACAATAATATTTGTCCCCATGAAAACGAGCAACAAAAGAAACATAAAATTAGACATTTTTCTTATTATAATATGTATTTATTTTGTCAACATTTAATAATGCATCAAAATAAACTGTTCAAAAATTATAAGACACGTACAGAGATTGAATGCATAGTGTTAACATATCAGATTGTTTTGAAGTCTAATATTTTGTGTGATTACCCCTGTTCCGGATAACCTCAAACACGCGAGTTTTCATTGATTGGAAAAGACTGTCAAGGAAATCTTGACTGATATTGTTCTATTCACATATGATCAAAACTTCCAATTCTTGTTTGCTGACATATTGTCTTCCATGCTTGTACACAGATCTAGACAATTTACCCCACACATTCTCTATAGGTATATAACAAAATAAAAACCAAATTACCTTAACTGTGGATAAATAACATCAATGGTAACACAAAGAGCCATTTTCCACAACAAAATATTTATTACGCCTGGATACGTATTTCGGACGCTACGCGTCCATTTTTCAACAAGACTGAATGTTACAGACAATCAATCGACAATCGAACAGTGAAGTGTACATTCGTTAGGATGGGACGAAAGCAGCGCTTTCACAAAGCTCATCTAACCAGAATAAACACCAAATGAAATACACTGAGGTAGTCAAGAAGCCTAACCAACCCAAGCGGTCTTCCATATTATACAAAAAAGAAAATAAGATTGACGATTGTCAGAAACAAAAAAAAACAAACGAAATAAAAAATAAAAAATACAAGGAAAAAATAAGATTATCACATCTTCCAGTAGTCTGGGAAAGAGACGTTGCTAATATCTTCAAAATTGATGTCAAGAACGTGCCTCGGTTTACGATACTTCGTATGCCAGTTTATATTCATTGAGTTCTCCAGTATCCCTTTCACAAGCTTATTGTCGTGAGTCTTCATCTTCTGTATCATAATCAAAAGGAGATCCTGTATAAACTTACCAATATGGGCCATGTTTAAATCGAGGTGGATGGATTGGTTTTTCACCGTCCTTCTGTCCAGCTGAGCAATGGTCCTCAGGGTAACATTCTGGAATGACTGTAGTTCACTCCATCTGCTTTTACAGATAGTCGCCCACGCAGGCATGCCATAGAGGAGTATGGTCCGGATAATCGATTTGTACAGAAGTAGCTTGTTGTCAATGCTGAGGGCGCTGTTGCGACCCATAAGAGCTATAATACTGTACTTAGCCCTCTTCGCTTTGTTCAGAGCATAGGACATATGCTGGTTCCATGAGAGTCTTGAGTCAATGATAACTCCCAGGTACTTGTAGTTGTCCACCCAGTCCAGTTTCTTATTAAACAGAACAAGAGAATCTGGGGGATGCTTGAGCTTCCTATTGAGGTACAAAGCCTTGAACTTTCCGACGTTAAGGTTCAACTTCCAGCAGTTAAACCAGTCTTCGAACTGCATCAAGGCGCTCTGCAGCCGAGTGATAACGTGAGCCGGCTGGTGTGCCCATGTCATAATGGCAGTGTCATCCGCATAAAAATACAGATTACAATTATCGGGCTTTGGGAAATCATGTACAAAGTAATTAAATAGCATAGGCCCGAGGACAGAACCTTGAGGGACACCGGCCTTTACAACACGGGGTGTGGAAAGATTTTCTCCAACCTTGGCTTGATAGGATCTGCCGTCAAGAAAGGATTTCACCATCAAGATCAAATCGGCAGGGAACCCGTCTCTGATCATTTTGTAGACAAGGCCCTCATGCCACACTTGGTCAAAAGCTTTACTGACATCGAGAAATACCACCCCACAGTACCTGGATAGGTTCAGGGGGGTGCTCAGGTCTTCAACGAGCCTCCATATCTGCATCGGACAAGAGTGGGCAGCACGAAAGCCAAACTGCTCTTCCCGTAAAAGGTCATTTGTTAGACAGTGATCTTGGAATCTGACAAGGATCGTTCTCTCCAACACCTTGGACATCGAGGGTAGCAAGCTAATAGGTCGGTAGCTCGCGGGAATTGCAGGATTTTGTCCCTGCTTTGGGATACTCAACACAATAGATTTCTTCCAAGCCACAGGGAAGTAAGAAAATTTCCAGCAGTCGCTAATGATATTGGTGAGAAATTCAATAAAGTTCTTTGGGAAATTCATAAGGGCGTTATTACTCACCTTGTCTTTTCCTGGAGCCTTCTTCTTTTTCAGTTTATTTATGATGTTGGCAATCTCACCAGCCTCGATGTTGTACTTCGTAAAATGCTTCGGGACTTCATCAAAGTTGTAAATACCTTCTTCCACACGCCGAGACATGATTTGGCTCTCGGGCTTATCGTTGGTAGGAGTAACAAACTGCAGTTCCAGTGAATCTGCAATGACTTGGGCCTTGTCCTGATCAGTTTGCACATAGTTACCTTGTAGTGTATGGAGTGGAGGAAGCATAACATTCTTCTTCTTCTGTAAAGCTCTAACCATACTCCAAATGGAATTGTCGCGAGCCGACAAGCTTTTGAGTTTTTCATTCCATCTAGCGTCGCGAAGCTCTTTTATCTCCTCTTGAACTCTTCGCACTAACCTGTTGTACTTGGTTTTGAGCCAAGGTTCACGATAGCGTTGCCAAAGTCTACGGGTCCTGTTTCTTTCAGCAATTAGGCGTTGGATTCCAGGAGAGAGTTGGATTCGATGAGAAGGTTTTTTCTCTGATGGATACTTACTGACTTCTATGACACTGTTAATACATCTGGTGATGTCATCAACAAGTTGATCGATGTCCTCTGTACAGTAAGCAACGTCGGGATGGTAGCCATAGTCCTTAAGAATATCTTTGTAGAGCCTCCAGTCTTGATGATGTACGAGTTCCTCTCGGAAATTTGTCAACATTGTCAAAGTACAACGCCACAGGCTTGTGGTCAGAAGAAAGGTCATCAATCGTGAAGATATTGTACGGTTTGAAGAAACCCTTCAAGAGCGAGATGTCCAAAACGTCACTACTAGGGGAGTGGTCGCAGTAGTAGGTGTCCTCCACAGGTCCAGCAGCGATGATATCATCTCTACCTTGTATGTACCTATAGAAAATCATGCCGTTGTAATTCTGCGTTCTGGAGTTCCAGCTTGGATGCTTGGCATTTAGGTCACCAGCCAGGACGACTGGAGTGTCACCACTGAAGAGTTCATCAAGCTCGCAAATGTCAAGATAATGTTTAGGTGAATTGTAGAGCGCTACGAACTTCACTTCACCACAGGAGACGTCATTGATAATGATGGAGGCTGATTCCATACCTGCATAAGACTTGGATACTAATTCTTGGTGTTGAACTCCCCTCTTAATGATGATCGCAGCGCCCCCAGACGCACATCTTGCAGCATTTGAAGCCATTCGATCCTTACGGTACGCACAATAGCCAGGTAGCTTGAAGTCTTGGCTTGGTTTGAGGTGAGTTTCACAGAGGAAAGCCACGTCAATTTCGTGATTTATCAGAAAGTTGTGAAACTCGATACGCTTTCGGGGAATGCCCCTAGCGTTCCATATCACGCACCAAAGTTCACCGTTGTGCAGCCATACTAAAATTAGTTGGTCGTAAGGAGCCCACTCAACTGTGGGTAACTTTTGCCTAGATTAGAAAACAGATTGAAGATACGTCCTAATTGCTTATACATACCTGGTAGGTCGTTGATGTTGAGGCCTTTATCTTCCGGCGTAGACACAGCGGCAGCATAGGATTTGCCTGCTGTCACTTTAGAACTAGACATCCTTTGAACCTGGGGGTACTTTGGACATTTCGTGTAGCTTGATGCGTGCTGTCCACCACATCTGATGCACTTTGGGGGGTCTTGTCCTTTGATCTTGGGGCAATCTCTTGACTGGTGCCCCTCAGCACATTTATTACAACGAGGATCTTCCGTGCAGCCCATGGATACGTGTCCGAAGCGCAGGCAGTTGTAACACTGTAGTGGCTTCTTGTTTCCTCGAAAGGCCTCCACTGAAACTGCCAGCGGCCCAATACGTGTTACGTTTTTCAATGATTGGTTGTGTTCGGTGTTCGGGAGTAGAACCAAAACCATTGGCATATCAATGGATCCTTTGGCATTCCTCAATCGAATAACTTTTTCCGGGAAGTAGTTGGTTCTTTTTAGGTCTTCTTGGAAGTCATCGAGGTCATACGTAACATCCACATTACGAATTACGTATTTCAAGACCTTCTCCGACTTCAGTTGATGATGCTGAATTTTTAAAATATTATCAGATTTAATGCCAGAGACTAACCTGCTGTGTGTTTCTTCATCTTCACATTTAACCTTGATGGTTTCAGCTCTGCCCGTATGAACGGCGATCTTTTCGACTGGAACATGCTTCTCGAGCTCAGTTAAAATCGTCTTAAACGGGACGCCATGAGTCCGCACGATAATTGGCGGTACATACCTCTTCGTGATCCTATGGTCTTTATTAGCCGAGCGACCTTGTACATTCTTCGGATTCCTCATTCTAGTCGCGCTGACGACTTCTTCATTTATACTGGAGACGGTCTTTAGGTTATCGATCCTCGTGCCTTTTCTGAATTTTTTATTAGTGACACCAATCCAGGGACTGTCGTCCACTTCTTCATCAGTTCCGTCAGAGTGACTTCTCTTACAGCCACCGTTTGTCGAACAGTCACTATTTTCTATTATATCCATAGACTCCATACTATTAGAAGAGGAAATAGTTTTTAAGACATTACTTACCTTGCTGCTATCAACTGGATTATCTTCCGTGGAGTTACTTGCCTTCGGAGTCCCGGAGCATTTCCCAAAGGCTTCCTTAAGTTCGCTTATCTTGTCAATAACATCTCTACGAGAGTCCTTAATTTCCTTATTGATACTTTCGAACTTCTCCTCAAAACTTATGTGTAGAGATTCGACTTTTTCCTCCAGTGCACTATACTTAGCGTTTATTTCATCCCGGAGGGCTTCTAACATTTCGTTGAACACTAGGTCAAAAACAGCAAACCTAGCATCCAAGCAGGCATCCCGGTAGGCCTTTTCGCAGGACACAGTTTTACCATCCGCCACTAGCAAATGCTCTTTAGCCGACTTCAGCTTGGTTAATTTAGACGAAGCCATCATATATAAATGTATAGAACCAGGGGGGGGGGAAGTAACCTCGTAGCTAGGTGTGTGCTAAAGAAGCCGTCCTAAGAAGGACGCACCTAGCTCTAAGAAAAAAGAACAAGTCAGGTTTGCGAGAAAATTAATTCTACGCCAGGGACCCGCTCGTGAATGATTAGAATAATAATAAATGATATGAGAAAATGTCCTTAGTTAGGTTTGCGAGGAAATTAATCCCAACGCCAGGGACCCAGAAGGATAATGAGCGTCTTGATGTACTGGTTTACGGGAATATTAAATCCAACGCCAGGGACCAGCACATAAGACGTAACAGAAGGTGAATATCGCCCTGAAAAGGGCGCACCGTGAAATGAAAATAATGAAATGATACCTGAAAAGAGAGTAGAGTGATACCTTGAAGAGCTAGTCCGTTTTGATCGTCCTGATCGTCCTCAGCCTAGGTTCCGTCCTCCTGAATGTTACAGTGTGCCTTAGGGCTATTTATATATAATAGG
>JAHWFO010041070.1:0-33817 GCA_023313115.1 Rhysida immarginata
TTGTGGATTTGTGAAGCCATTTGTTGGCGAGATGCGCAACCAGTTCCGGAACTTTTTGATCGCATCTCGTATACTGGTGACTGTTTATTTATATTAATTTATTTATATTATTTTACCAACATTAAAAAGGAATTATAAAATAAAATAAAAAATAAACAGCCAAAACTGTGGATACTAGGTTAACAAGAAAGGAAGAAAAGAAGCCACTATTCCACATAAATATTTTCTTCCTTTCTTATTAAAAAGATTTACGTATTTATTTAATTGAAAGATTATCAAACCACTCCTTCTCTTACATAGCTATGAATTACCTTTCAGTTAATTTTATCGATTACGAGGGCGGTTCGATAATAAAAGCACACATGAAAAAAATATAAGCATTTATCCAAAACTTCCAAAAAGAGTATATGGTGATGTTCAATTTTCATCGTTTCACCGCTTGCATTCAGGTATTTATCTCAACGTTGCACATGTTTAAGCATGCCGTCACGAGAGCTATCCTTGCCCAAATTTGTTGAGTATTCTAAAATTTCTAAATTTGCTCTTGATGATGCCTGTTTATTGAGCAATTTCTAAATTTGCTCTTTGATTTTTTAGTCTTCCCTTATCAACCCTTCCAACACTTGACAATTCTCTGGGGCGTGCACAGACCTCGGTCTTCATCTTCGTTCCTTTGGATTATTAGCACTTCAGTTCGGCCGTCTATGAATTTCCTGCACCAAACAGACGACTCAAAATGTTCTCCCCACAAACGTTCATTAATCTGCGATAAATCTCACTTTGATTCACTTCTTCTGCCTAAAGAAATCGAATAACCTCACGCACATCAATTTTGGAATAATTTTCTATGACATTCCTCAATTTTTCCGCTTGCTACTTCCAAACTATTGACTGGAAAATAACGATACGCACAGCTCATGAGAGCGTCACATCACGCGCGAAAGAGTGTGCGCATTAGAAAATTGTCAGCGCAACTACCTGTACGTTATTATCGGACCATCCTCGTATAATTACAAAAAAATGAGAACTGACTGACTGAATTAAAAAGATATTATGAATACATAGAATAAGTACAGTATAATCCCGTTAATGTGCGTTTCAAGGGACCGAGCAAAAACTACTATTATCCAGGATTACTTATTATCCGGGAGTGAAAAATTGTCTATCCATTCGTTGAAAAACTCAAAAGGGTCGCGTTTTTATTTATTTTATGCATTTATTTCTGGAAGGAACTGTTATTCGTGTGTGTTTACATGACTGTATATAATTATTAGAAACTACATTCTTTAAAGTACAATGCGAGTTTAAAAGATCATTATCCCTGTACAGAAGGTACGACCGAATCTCGTCTACAACCGACAACATTCTATTTGAAGGCACAGACTGTTTGATAATATCTCTGCCTTCTTCATTACTATGTTCTTCTTCCTCTTGATTTCCTGTACGACATTGCTGGACTATTTCCTGCTCATTTAATACCGCCTTAGTGACAACATCCGCGTTGTTTCAAGACTTCGCCATTGGCTGGAATACCGTTACCTTTTTGACGTGCCTCTGCACGTACACAAACAGTTAATAAAAGGTCAAATCTTAATAAACTTACAGGAAAAGGAAAAATTACCTGCTTAAACCATGTTAATAAAGCCTCCTCCAAATCCTCATGCATCGCTGGCCGCATTCGCTTCCTTTTTAAAGTCCCACCGGATTCCGCTTGCTGCCTAATTTTAATCTTTATTTTTAAGAATCTTTAACAGAGTTGTATAAGGAATGTTAAGCGTCTTTGCCAATCTTGTCCACTGCTAAGCAGTATCCAAAATGTCTAATTTCTGCTCCAGCGTAACATCGTTACGTTTCCTCTTCTGTGATGCCGACATGTTGATAAAAATTAAACTTAACGAAATGAAAATGCTAAATGCTAACAAGAGTGATATAAAAATGCCCGTTGGAACCAATCAGAATACACACTGATGTCCGATGGAACAAATCAGAATTCGCGGAAAAAATTTCTGCAAACACATAGCAAATTATTTAAGATTCCTAGAATGAATTTCTTAATTTTTTGAGCCAAAAATTATGTATTATCCAAAAATACGTATCAACACGATCAGCGAAAAAAAATACGTATTGACACGTCGAATTTACATAGAAATTGCTTTCAAGGGGAAGGGACCAAAGGAAAACAATCAAACCGCGGTCACGTATTAACGAGGTTTCTACTGTAATAAATTCTTAAATTCTTAAATTCTTAACAGTAAATTGAAGTTCTTTACTTCGGGTATCAAATCTTTAATTTATTTCTTGAAAGTACAATCAAGTACTTGAACTAAGCAATACTATTTTAAGCACTATTTTGATAAATGATAACTTTAGTTCTTATGTAGTTCTATTTAATTCGGATGCTTATTATGCTGAGTGATTTGATATGTAGAAAATATGGTTGTCTATAATTTAATGAAGAAATATTGCGGTTTACTCTAATTACATTTTACTCTGTAAGGATAACCACCTATAGATGCTATTAATATGTATAAAAATTAGCTGCTTTTGAATCACCTTATCAAAGATAATTATATGTATAAATTCTTCAAGTATTAATAATTAAATACTAAATAACGCATTTGTTAAATCGTTTATAAACGATTATCCAATTTCAAATAGTTACTCGATTTCAAATAGGTTTAGTTTATGCTAACAAGTTACAATGTAAAGCCTCGGTTCTTACCTGGAGCGAAAGCGTGACCGAATGCCGGCTGAAAATGATTTTTATTCACTTTCTTTACAAAAGGATTGAAGCACGTGAGATATTCTTTTGTAATGAATCTGCGTAACGTATCACATGATGTAATTTTTAAGAATAGATTCTGGTTTACGTATGAAAAGAATGAGCGCATCAACGAATTTCCCTTGCAACACAAAACCATTAAAATGTGCAATATGAATTTAAAACTAAAAATCGAACCAAAGATTTTAATGCTTTGATAGTTTTACGATTTTAATTTTCCTCACGAAGCCTGTTTTTTTTTTTTAATTTTTAATTATATCGCATGATCTCTTAATGAGCTACATCCGAATTCTATTATATTTGTAAAATTTATATAGGGTATTAAAATAGAGAAAGGAATGATTCTAGTTTATTCATCCTGGAATAAGTAAACATTAAAAAAGAAGATAAGTTAATAAATATGAAATTAGATTTTTTAAATGCATGAGTCGAAAAATTCATTAATAATTCGTGCTCGAACCTCATATTTGAGCATTGCCTAGTCATTCATCCGTTGACATTCGTTGGCATGATCGCATTGCCATATTCCACAAAGCCAACCGTAATTTATTTGAATACCCAAACTAATGTCATTTTCTTTTACTCCAATGATATTTTCTTTTTGTGAAATTTGCAGCGACTGTATTCGGGGATAAAATGACATAAGATTATAAAAAATATTATTTTTTACATAAAGTCCTTTTGTGGCGGATATTATTCCGCCATAGGTCTCAAAAAGTGATTAAAATTTGTCCCAAATTGTCATATATTTATTAATAAAATTTAAAACTTGTTTATCTACTTTTATTATAAACAATGTATTCCGTGCAAAATCGCTATTAACGGAACCCTAGAGAATGTTAGACAATGAAAATTCAAGAACCATGACGAAACGCATAAGTAATTTCTAATTTATTTTTCCTTAAATCGTGAATTATATTCCTTATATCCTCATATATATATTTTAAGTTTATATAAACGAAAATTTACACCTAAATATAGAAAATGTTTTGTTTTTTATTTAATTTAAAAAATTTTTCACGTTCAACTTTCATTCAAAGTTTTAAGGATTTATGTAAATAATTAATGTAAATAATATAAGAAATATGAGGGTAAAATGCATTTATCTTCATAAATATAATAAAAGAGAATTGAGTCAGAATGAATATCACGAGAAAGCCTTTTATAATCTGCAAAATATATTGACATTTTACTAGCGTCAAATGTATGCGAAACGGAATGCTATATGCTTATGCTGTTTTGCAACAAAGTATCAGAAAACTCATAAGGAGACTCCACGTACTCTGACTCACCGAATTTGATAAAAAATATTCTACGAACAGCTTTCACCCAATGAAATAGGCATGAAAAGCCATTCGATACCCTTCTCAAAATTTCCCGAGGAAAAAAATCATAAGTTTATCACTAATGTGTGCAGTTTATAAATACACGAATTGTAATAACTTAGTGGACTTTCATTTTGCAGGTACGGGTTCAAATTCCGTCTTTGTCAAAATTATTCAATTATTCTTTTCCTTTCTTCCTAAATTCATTTTAACATGTATGGACGTGTTTAATAGATCTTGTAAACAATCTAAAATTTCCAATTTACTACGGTTAATTTTTCATAAATTGAAAGATTATTGCAAATTATATTTATTTCATTTTTTAAAAACCACAAAAAGAAGTTATTATAATCCATGTGTAGATAAAGACAGGGGCAATAGTTAATTTCATTCATAACAAACCTCCTACTGCTCTTAGAAAATAGGAAATTGTAATCGCAAATGTGCTAGTTAAAAATTTTTAATGAAGGGTGCCTTTCTGTTTAATGCCGACGAGAAAGACAGGTCTGGGCACTCAAAAATCACCTGATCACAGTATAGTGAGCAACAATCCAACCTTCGTTGTCTCCCATCTTGGATTTTAGCAATCAGTATTTTTTCGTTTGTTGGAAACAATGAAGTTGTGATTGTTGCTCAGGCTACTGTGGTCATGTGACTTTTGAGTACCCAGGCCTGTCTTTCTCGTTGGCTATGAAAAAGGCATAATTTAGGGCTTATTATTGGTAGAAATACGATAACTATGACTTCTTCTCATGATGATGTAACAAGGTATACACGTTTCTGTGCGCAGTCTTCGGTCTAGGAGGTGTTAGTATGGCTGATATCGTAGCCGGCATTGAAAAGTCGATTCACTGAAAATTTAACAATGAAGGTTACATTGTTGCTAGGATGGCGGAAGATCGCGATCGCTGGAGATCCTCTATAGGGCTGCTGCCCCCGCGACCCTAATCGATAAGCGGGTTTGAAAAGTAGGTAAATAAGTAAGTAATTTTTAATGGTCAAAATAATCGTGACTAACCAATAATCCAATACCGCTGAGTGCCAAATATGAGGAGGATCTCTACGATGGTTTGGGAGGCCAAATCTTAATATTCTTAGCTCTTTAAATGATGAGGTTTATCCTATGGTTCATATATTGTTTCCAAATGGTGATAACGGGGTAAATATCAAGTGGTCCAAAGCTGATTGTTGAAGTCGTCTAGAATTTTTTTATTTTTCTTCTGTGATGGGGTAGGAATGCAAAACCACCATACTTTTTTATGATGGGAGGTTATGACCACAGGCTTTATTTGTTTTCGTAAAGGTTTATACAAATTGCAACATTTCAACTCCGAGATGTGATTGATTTATGGGAGAAAAACAATTTTTCTAAGCACCTTTCATTCTTCATTTTTGTCATTTTTTTTGTAAATATTGGCTGAACTTTAACCTTGAAATTTGCTATCTCAGTTCGAAAAATTCAGCCTTTTCAACAATTATTATACAGTGAAGGAAGCAGGTATCAGAATTGCAGTTTATACAGGAATAGCAAATCCCCCCCCCCCCCCACCAGCTCTGATACTCCTTTTTTTTCTTCTTACAGTCCATACTTTTCAATTTTGGCCTATATCTGGTGGAAAGGATGGTAAAAACTTGAAAACTCGTACAGCTTAAAATCCTCTAAAATAGGTGGCTCTGGGGGAAAAATCAACTTTGTACGTATATATTGGAGGGAGAACATGAGTGAGAAATAAAAAGATAATGGTGTTTCTGGACTCCTATCCCATATGACCATCACAGAAATAAAAATAAACGTTTTCTAAACTGGTCAAGCAACCACTTAACCTCAGATAGAATGGCTTTAGAAAGTTCTATTCTCGGTTTCAGGATCACCAGAATGAATCACAATATCATAGTCACCTATAGACTTAAATGTCAGTAAACTAATAATGCAGTAGAGTGAGAGGGATGTTCGAGCAATTTGACTTGATATTCTCTTTGCAGAATAATACAGGATTCCACTAGAAACTTTTCAAATTGCATGAAGAGACGATTCTAAAAAAGATAGAAGCTGCATTAAAGATGAGCAGTGGTGCAGTGCCTATACGAGGTGTGGCAATTAAATAACGAGACTTCGCACCTCCTATCGCGCACAGCATGGGGGAAAGCTGGTATTGGAATGCAGTTGATCTTGAACCTTCAAGAGCAGCGACTGTTCGTTTCGTCTCTCTATCTCTTTTGAGCGTCGGTTGTAGAGGACGTTGTTCTGCAGTAGTGCCGCGATCATCAGAAATACCGTTAATTAGAAATGCTACAAAGAAGTCATAATCAAGCTGAGGGAAAGAGTAAGGAAGAAAAAACCGGATTTGGGGAAAAACGACGCATGGATTCTGCATCAGGACAACGCGCGAGGCCACAGTGCCCTATCTGTTAACAGTATTTAACAGACAAGCGCATTCCTGTGCTCGAACATCCTCGGTATTCACCAGATCTGGCTCCCTGTGACTTTTTATCTGTTCCCAAAAGTGAAAAGTGGATGAACAATGGAAGGCATGTACGCAGCGATGTATAGATAGGGGAGGGGAGTATGTTGAAGGGGATAATTATTTGTTTCATTGCCATACCTCGTATGTACCAGAAGAAGAGCACAGATTTAACAACAACGTCGAACTTGTGCCAGCCATGAAGAAACACCCAATTTTGTCTTGCACAATCTTGGAGAAAAAAAATTCCCTTTCACACAACTGTGATTAATGCTTGTCTGTCTCGTTGTTTGTGACAATTACCGCATCCATTTCATAGAATGCCCATTTTATAATCAAAAAATCAAAAAAATATGTAGAAATGGGAACTTCAAATCACTTTTGTTTTGCGAAATATGTGATCGCGAAGTGTCAACGGAACAAAATTAAACGATTCGCTTTATCTGATGCATCTTATTGAAATTATTTGTGATATTTATTTAAGCTTGAAATTAAGAATTGTGATCGCATTAAGAAAGCAAAATTATAATTAAGTGTTCTTTACAGTTTTTAGAGCGTCTTTTTTTTCAGTAAGGAGGAAGAATTCTTGTGGCGTATAAACCGATCACCGAACCAAAACACAGCATCGTTCATCTTCTGCGCAGTCTCGGTTCCATTCCGATCGTTCCGTTCCGCAAATCTGTTTCATGCACTCCCCGCCAACCGATTGGCACGAATCATCTGGTGCTAAAAGAAAAGAGAAAAGTTTAAACAATACAAAACTTTTAAGATACAAAAATTAATAATGAGTTGTTTCCCGTGAAATCGCCTAGCCTAGGTGAGGTTGCTCGAGCATTTCAGATATGAGAAGTAGAAAAAAGAATTATTTTAGTTTTATCTTCATCTGCCTTGGATCTAGACTCAATTTTTTTCGCTGCGGCAGGGTAAAAAATGGCCTTGGAAACTGGCTACAATTTCACTCCCTTATTTAGAAGAGTTTTCATTATCATTAAGAGGACATAGCAAGCTTTCAGAAAATGTACAGTAATGTCTGAAAATCTTTTTCCATCCTTGACTTATCAACCTTGAAATTAGCAGTACCCACGAGCAAAATCGCCATTTTTTACCCGCGAGCAAAATCAGGTGACTGGGGGATGGAAATGCAAGTTGTAAAATTTTCGTTAAAATTATGGAAGAGGTAGATTTAACCTGTGAAAAAATAAAATTTGGTTTTGGTACCATTTCTTCTTAACTGCAGTTAAAATTGGTAAAGTTTCCATTTTCGCAGATTTCAAGGTCAAATAAATTCAAAAGGGGGATCTAGTAAAATAATTTTTTTTTTTACAAAATACACCTCCTAGCACTAAACAAAATTTATAAGCTTCAGTTTGGAGATCAAAAGTGTTTACAAGTTATAGGCTCTTAAATGTGCATTGAAAATGACCACAAGTAAATGCTCGGAAATATGAAATAAAATTTTAAAAATTAAAAATTGAGATGGTTACTTCTGGTTAAAAAATAATGTTCGTCCTGTTTTACTTAATAGGATCCAATTTATTCTAAATTCAAAAACCAGGTATACAGTAAATAATGTAAACAAGAATCTAAAAATACCATTTATTCTTTAGAAGACCGTTTTTCTACTTTGCCGTAGCGAAGAAAAATGAACTTATATCCAAGGCGGGTGAAGATAAAAATAAAATGATTAATGTTTTGTACTTCTCAATGAAAGGGTTAACCAAGCTATAAAAATAAGAAAAATCCGAAATGGTCCAGCAACAATTTATTTCTAAAATAAGCGATTTCATATGGAATCAATATGAATTATTATCATACGAATGTCATTTGAAAATTAGCTGTTTAGGGGTCGTCCACTATTTACGTCATCCTTTTTCCAAATAATTTTATACCCGCCCGCCCCCCCGTGTCAGCACATGGCATTTTTGTAAACCCTCCCCCCCTCCTCGGTCATATGTCATTCTGACACGAAAAGGGACAATTGAGTTCTATTAACCAAGACGTATCGAGGTAATAAATAAAAAATAATGCCATCATAAAGGGAAAAACATTCCATTTATTGAAATATTTGCACGTCTTTAATCCATGATGAGGTAGTCCATATCTCCAAATCTTTAATTATTACAGACTTATTTTTTGAGGTTGTTTCAGGAACGAACACGTCAGAAATATCATATTCGCTAAGCCACACAAAAATCATCATCATCTTCAATAGATGACTCCATGTCTATCTCTTCTTCTTTGCAGATAATATTATCTACTACTGCAAGTGTACTTGACAGAAGGGAAATAAAGACCACAGATTTGGCAAACACGTTTCTGGTGCAAGTTTTCCTGCACATTTGGACAATATGTATCATATGGAACTATTCTATAGTTTTTACATGCAGTCGGGATATACAGGGTGTAAATTATCTCCTTCAAAAAAACTACACTCCAGCTTTTCCCCCTGGTTTGTCAGTTAATACTTCTTAAGAACATTGTTTAGTGTTGGGTTAAGAGTTTTGTTTCTCATCTTATGCTTTTATTCGTATACGTTTATATTTATCCCAACGTTTGTACAGTTATATAAATATAAGGGTGTGACGTTTTCACGTGTTGAATTATTAGGATCACTTGAAAAAGACTTAGTCATTGAAATGAGAATCCACTTTACATAATTCGGCAGTGTGAATGCAAATTTTTGAGAATTCTTATGTTACGCGTTAGCAGTATTGGGAATTCTAAAAAGGGATAAAAGTCACATGTATATGATTCTGAATCAGCAGGAGGGGAGGTGTTGAGACAGAATGTAGCTGTCTTTTGAGTAGTGTTCGGTTATATGTAAAATTGGTCTTCGAATTTATTGATTCTTAGAAGCATTGAATTAATAGGAGGGTTGTTTATAAGATGGATTATGTGTAAGAATTGAAATAATAATGTTTTCTTCAGTAATACATGTGGGATTATTATAAGATGTGAAAGGGAGAGATGACCGGAAACGGCTTCTCTACTTAAACGAGGGCAAAGGAGGAAAGCTCAGGAGACTGCCATAGAGAGGGAGGCTGTGTGCGCTCCGCTCTCTGTCGGAGGCATTCCGACAAGGGTTGAAACTTTGGAAGGGGGAGCTAGGCTTGAATCGGGAGGCTGCTACGAAACCTCCGCAGGATGCTAAACCCATCAGATGGTTTCTACTTTCAAAGGGTTCGCTGGAGTCACATCACAAAGATGTAAATAGGGAGACCATTAGGGAGTCTATATGAAAGTAGGTGGATTATTAAGGGGGGGTGTCAGGTGTCGTTGTTGACCTGGCCAACCTGGTAGAGCACGGTACGCTGAGCATCCCACTCAGCCCACTACACAATGAGATTATACGAATCTGAAAGGAACTATAGGAGTGGAGTCTGTTTTCCGAATGGTTTCATGAGTGAAAGAGAACACCACCTGTAGATAGTAGAGTCATCATTGGATATACGATATCAATATTCATCAAAGCGTGGCGAATCAAAGGAGATAGCTGTTGTGGGCAATCAGCGTGGTTTAATACATGTCATCGTGATAAGAAGACAGCTTCGTACTTGGAATTTTCCGTTGAACTTGGTGAGGACAGTTTGAACTATTTTACTCATTGATTGATCCGGATCCTTCTAATGTATGTTTTTTGTGCTTCAAAGTGATAAATGATAAGTGAACAGTGAAATCTAATGGTCTGTTGATATTAAGTGTGTAAAGTGCTCAAAGGTGGAATGTAAGTTGCACATCTGTGGATAATCTGATACTAGGCAACTATAAGTAAAGTGAAACATTTGATTGCTAAGATTCATAAATGGCCCGTATGTTGACTATTAAGAAATTTGAGTGAGCTATTTTAAAATTGAGCCTTAAGGATCTAATTATTCTCAGTGTGGTTGAAGGAACCAGAACCATTTATTGAATACTTTCCATTATTATCGCAGATTTAGGTAACTGGGGAATTTTAGAATTAATTTCCTTCTTTTGTATTAAGATCTGTCCTTTCTTTCATAGATTTAGAATTAAGATTTCTTTTGGCATCTCATTGGTATCTATTAGACTTTGAAAAAAGCTTTATTGTTTGATTCTCAGATTCGCTTAAGCTATTGGAATATATAAGACACACAGAAAGAGAGGAAGGAAACTCCACTTGTCCACAAAAGAAGTTTAATATGTATCATATATGTATACATTTCGGCTACCAAGTAGCCATCTTCAGTATGTCTCAATGTTATCAGCAAAGATACAGCTTTTATAAGGTTTTGGAACCAATCAGGATACCAGGCTAGTGGTAAATATCCTGATTGGTTTACAAGAAAAAATAAACACAATACAAAAAAAAATACAAAAAGGGGGGCTTAATATTAATATTAACAGGAAGACAATTATAAGCGATTGGTTATTATAAAGGGGAATGGCTATTATATCCGGAGTGACGCTATTATAAACAAAGGGCTGCTAAAAAGTTAATATATCCAGAGTGAGACTAGGTCACATGGGATAGTAAAGAATTCCACAATGATAAGTCCAGTGGGCCTCTATCTTGGTTCAGTAGTATTTCGGGTGCAATTTTTGATATTTCCAGTGACTCCAAGAAATTCAGCTTTTTGGGATCCTCTTCAAAGTGCAAAATCCGAACGTTCTCTTTCTTTCCTACATGTTCAGTAGTTAGAATATGTTCAGCGAATGCTGACTTTTCCGGTCTGTAATTTTTTATATGGTTGAAGTGTTCCTTTATGCGTGTCTCAATTTTTCTCCTACTTTGGCCTAGATATTTCTGGTCACAGGTGATCTCGTAGACTCCAGATCTTTCTAGTGTTGTTATCTTGTCTAGAGCATGGAAAGAATTGGTATTAATTTTTTGCGATGAAGATTTAAAAGCAAAGAAAAGAAATTTGGATAAGAAATCTTTTTAAATAAATTTATCATAAATAAAAGCCATATTATTCTTCTTGTCTTCTTGTTTTAAATCATATTATTCTGCCACTTTGATTATCCGTATTTTCATTCTTCGGATTAAAAGTCACAAACAGATTGCCTCTTCCACTTCCATCCTCAGTGATTGACGAAACAAGATTGGCTCAATCATCGCCGC
The DNA here is from genome assembly GCA_023313115.1 of Rhysida immarginata. Classification (NCBI taxonomy): domain Eukaryota; kingdom Metazoa; phylum Arthropoda; class Chilopoda; order Scolopendromorpha; family Scolopendridae; genus Rhysida; species Rhysida immarginata. The sequence goes on from JAHWFO010041070.1 coordinate 11,653, forward strand.
AGTCATTTCAACAATGAATCGCCGCAGGCATTTGAACAATGAAACGCGCCTTGTCGCAATCATCTGAACGGTTACCAAAAAATGTGACGCGAGCTGTTGCGCGACAATGCGCGACCATGGGAACCCAGCCTTAAGGTACGTTCCAAAGACGGAAGCGGAAGTGCGGTAGCCAATCAGATTCATTCCGCATCTGCCGCTTGCAAGCCGGATCTGAGATCGTTTGAGGTCAACTTTTCCTACGCGGTACATGCGGCGAGAGCGGCAAGGTTGTCGCGTGAATTCTTTCTACCAATCAGCGGTAATCTTCTTGAGAGCGCCAAAATGGAAGCCTCGATGGAAGCATTGGAAGGAGTGGGAAGTGCTCTGATGCTGAAATAAAGCTAATAGAAGTATATCTTCAGCTACATCCGATGAAATAATGTTTGACATAAATATTCCGACACCTAATAAAATATCAAACACGTTCATCATAAAACCGGAGACCGGATGTTTACTTTGAACAGGAAGTACTTGTTCTGTGCAGCACTACCCCTAGTGGCAGTATTTTAAAACGTCATGCGGAAAGCTTGAATTGCCGCGTGTTTGTGAACAGGAGAGGGATTGACGCATCAAATCGCAGTTCTTGCTTCCGCATGTACCGCGTCTTTGTGAACGCACCTTTACCGTTCAAAAAGATACAGCCCTTAAAAGGTCGAACGGACGGACGGACAGCGGAGTCTTAGGGTTCCGTTGTTACCCTTTGGGTACGGAACCCTAATTATTAAAGATACATGCAACTAAAAATAACCTCTAAAAGACTTAATACAACACCCCACTCACGTACGATTTAGAAAATACGTAAAACATTAAATGAGCAACTAAACAAGTATCACCAGGGATTAAAACAAAAATTAAAATAGCCTAACTATGTACAATGTAAAAATCATTTAAAATTCTGCAAAACCAAGAACAGATGAATACCCCCCCCCCCTTTCATCTGTTCTTGGCAAAACTTTATCTGGTTTTGGTATATCTCGGCCATCTCGCTTCCTGCGATATCGACTTCTATCTCAGAAGATGAGTTCATTTTGAGCAGTCCACGTTGTTTCATTTTTGCGGGGATCGATTTTTCGTTTTAATTGGGTTTGCACATTCTTTAGTTTACTCGGGCGTTTAGTGGGACTCTTCTTTTTCGGATAATGGACATTTTTTGATCTTCCACGATATCTTTTGAAGAGCACCCCGCATTAGAACGACCAGAGCCATTATTGCGGGACTGGAGCAGTCGTTTCGCCCAAAATAAGAACATCTATTTTTCACTTCTTTCTCCATATTAAACATTGGGCAATTCTTAGAAACAGGCATATGGTCTCCTTCAAAATTGCTACACTATGGTGTAGCGTTACAGTTCTCTTTTTCACGTCCTTATCGGCTACACTTTTGTGCGACCTAATCTCAGACACCGGTAGCAACGTAACGGATTCAGTATATTTGGTCTAATTCTGGCCCACAAATAACTGAGTTTTATCGATTTAGGAGGGTATTCCCCTCATAAGTGACAATAAAGAAAGGGCGGGTTTAAATTCTCCACTCCTCCTAGATATAATTCTTTTGATGTCTCTAACGCCCTCTTCCTTTAACTCTTCTGATATAATATCGTCACACTTTGCCTGAAGTTCGCGACAAACAAATACCACTTTTACAAAAAAAGGGTAGAATGGACAAAAACCCTCATTTTCACTCCATTTGGCGTAAGCCTTGCATCGCAATAAATCTACAGTCTGTGCAGAGGAAATGACCTCGACCAACATGTTACTATTTGGCAGACGTCGCATCGTTTTTGGATTTCCATGTTTTTCATTGTTCATTATCTTTTATAAAAATTTTTCCAAGAAAAAGGGATCAAACGTTGAAAAAGATCTTCCAACCTCAAAACAGTAAAAATCTGATCTTGATACTCTAATTTCTTCTTATCTTTTCTGTCATCGTTTTTACAATTCTTTTCAGAATTTTAATTAATACTTGCCTTAAGTAAAAGCAATAAAATTCAGCCCCCTTGCTCCTCACCCACCACCGAGCCTAACAAGGGGATGCACATTGGCACCAGGGATACGGGGAATATAGGCATAGCCTAACCCTAAAATCGGACCTCCAAGGTAGGCCGGCCAGCCGATTAGTCTAAACGGGCTAGTTACAGATTCCCGTCTTTTAGAGAAGCAGGGGCGAAAGTTACGTGTTGTTCCGGAATAGCCTTCCCGCAACCCTTTCCACGAATATGGTCGAGCACTCGTCCAAACCGACCGAACACTTTTAGTCTAACCCCTCAACTAGGGCCTGTCTGGCACGGAGTCCCTATCCAGAATAGCTTTTGACATCACTGAGCCACTCAAGCCTCTCCATCACTTCAAGGTAGTGCCCACAGAGGGGAAAGTATTCTTTAGAGCTTAGAGACCGTGATAAAAATTAAATATTATGGTAATTTTCGTGAAATGACGCTTGCAGTGCAAAAGTACAAGTGTCGGAAATTTTTAATCACAATGTTTTTCGGAAACGCATCAAATTCTTAACACCCTGTGTTTAGTGTAAATTGTCGATTTATTTTTTACTTTTTTGATTTCTTGATGAAGAAAAAGTAATAATTTAATAATATATACAGGCTGTCTCAAAACACCATGTACAAACTTTGAGGGGCGGCGCTGAAGTATCAGGTTGTCTGGAAAGTTTCTTCCGGATTCTTGACGCGTGCGCAGACAATTCTGTATCTCGAGTGTTTGTTCAACAATCCATCAAGACCAATCGCCGAAACGAGTTCAGAAGAAAGCCAGTAAGCCAGTTCTGTTCCATCAAGACAACGCTCGCCCGCACACCAGCACCGCCACCTCCTGGTTCTTCCATGAGCTCGAATGGGTTATCTTGGCTCCCCCCCCCCCCCCCATAAAGCCCTGACCTAGCACCCTTTGACTACTACCTTTTCTCCCTTCGGGGTGAAATTTTTAAAAGTGCAGAAGAGTGCAAAAAAGAGGTCGACTTGTTCTTAGGGTCCAGGGACCTACGGTTCTTCGCGGAGGAAATCGAAAAGCTCCCTAAACGTTGGAAGAAGATCGAGTTGGATGGAGAGTACTATTTTCATTAATTCAATCATTTTGTACATATTTTTTGCTCTAGAAACTTTCCGAACAGCCTGATATATTCACATAGGAAAGCATGACCAGAATGGGATAGGTGGCCAACGCTCTAGGTCGATACTTGGGACATCCTCAGTAAGGCTTTGCGACGTCGTACGAAGAACATGTAGAGTTATATGAATGCTGTATTGGCGGATAAGCGCCTCGTATATGGGTTAGCTTATGGTAATGGGTTAGCTCGTATAATACATCACCAAATATTTGGCGTCAGTGTCAGGCATGCATCACTGCGAATGGTCGGAACTTTGAACGTCTATTTCAAAACCGTGTTCTGTGTCTATCAGTTGTTATACTGCTAAATTTCTGCTGTATTATATTCTTGCTGTGTTCTTCGCAATGTTCTTTACCTCCTCTTATAGTTTGTACGTGGAGTTTTGAGACAGCATTTACAGGGTGCTTCTGAATGGTCTGTACAAACTTTCAGGATCTGTTCCGGGGACCAAAACAAACAGAAAATGTCTGCTCACAGGACGAAATGAATGGGCCTCAGTTTGCAATATTTGCTCCGCCTTATTGAGCGATTTCTTGCAGGCGAGGAGTCGTGGTGTCATCATTACACACACGACTCGAAGAAAACAAGCATGCAGTGGAAGCTTGGATCATCTCCTCTACCAAAGAAATCAAAGGCAATGCCCAGTGCAGGAAAGCTGATGTTAACCTCTTTCTTTGACCACCGTGGACCACTGCTGATTTTCTGCCAAAGAAATGCACCATCAATTCTACACAGTACTACAGTACTCACGAAACTTCGGCAATCAATCAAAACAAACGCCCAGGTCTTCTCTCATAATAGGTGATCCTTCTGCACGACAATGTGCGCCTCCACATTTTAAAACATCTAACTTAACACCTCAACGCAAAAATTATTTTAAAAAAGAAACTTTTAATAACAATTTTAGCCTCATACAAAAAATAATTTTTGTGTTAAGATTTAACTTTAGTTTTTTTAAGGTTATTGTAAATTTACCTCAACGTGTTAAGTATTAATATTGCTATTCATCTACTTATTTTAATGTTATGGAGTTTATTGGTTTGGACATAGCCCACTTGTGTTTGTGCGCGTAGCCCGTAACGATATGATACGTCCTCATTAGATAGGGTAGACAATAGGATGACGCCCCGGTGAGGAAGACGCCCCAATTCGTAATACTCTACAGCATGAAAAATGTCCTTTAGATGAAATATGCGTTTCTTGTATATTTTTTGTTGAAAATAACGAATGTGTAATTATTTTTTGTTTACCACATACCATTTTCCAAAAAATCCAAATCTATATTGTAGCATATATAGAGGCGCTACGCGACCAGTTCCTCATTCTGAAGATCTATCTAGACCTACAGCTCCAGATAAATATACTGTTGATTCAGAGGAAGATACCTCCGATGAACCAAACCATCAAGATCCTGACTTTCAACCATCTACATCTATGACATGTTCACATCATGAAATCACACAAGCAGAGCTTAACGATGGAATGGAAGTATGCTAGCTGAATATTGCTGGTCTGTTTTCAAGGACACACTAACAGATGCCTATAAGAGGAAACTGCCAAAAAATCCTTTTAGTGTTTGTGTTTTCTATAATCAAGCCTCCGTTACATTTCTCTGAGAAGTGGGTCTCGTACAAAAACGGTACATGAGGGACCATTTTGGTTTTTATATATGAATCAAGCACCTTTTGTTTATATAGAATCACATAGTTCCATCTAAAGGACAGAAAAAAAGTTCAAATTTGTTGTACAGTGTAATTCATAAACCTTTTAACGGAAAGCCTGCCAATCAATTTCAAACGGTTAAGCACTCCTGGAACCATTCGCGATCAACAAAGCCGTTGCTTGTCCACGCTGGGAAAATTCTATTTGGTGATGTGTTTTCGCTTCACTTATAACTTTTCCATCACACTTAAATTTTTAGTGTACAGAGTAAGTGTTATTAATGAAATTCGCTCAAGATATGTGTAGAGCGTTCCAAGAGCTTTCTAATGATAGCAGTTATAACATCTAATTTCTTCCGATTGATAATCTTAGTTGTTGTCACATGAGGTGAGATGCCCTTCTGAGTTGAGGTGAAAGATGCCCCATAAAAATTTGTCATTTCTTTCAATGGAGCAGTGATTTGATGAACAGAACTATGATGTTCAAAGAAGACGCTAACTTATTGATGTTAATTCGCCTATTCGCCAAAACCATTCACCTATTGTTGTCACACTCTTAAACATCTCGATCCACGAAAAAACACATTTACGTGATAAAAGTCTACGATGAATTTCAGCCCCCCTCAAACCCTCCGACCAGAGAATTCGGAGATTGCTTGTTGTTCCTCCTCCTTGATGCAAACTACTAGCGGAGCGGACTTATTTACACTGTAATAGGCGGAAAACAAATGATGCGATCGGGATACAATTTTGCGCACGTGACCGCAATCTGCCAACTCTAAGAACGCATGCGCAGAAGGCAGTATGACAGCCTTAAAGGTGTGTTATGCCGAAAGTGTGTTTAATTTTTGACTCGCCCTTGTACAGTTAACGGCTAATTTATTAGAGACACCTCTTGCGGAAAATGGATCGGCCTCCCAGTGACACTCAAACAATGGAACGAGCCGAATCGGTGTATCACAAGTTGCATTCAGCAGCAGAAGTGGACTGAATATGGATGGGTAAATCCAAGGATTTGACCCACTTTGAACGAGGCATGATCGTTGGAGGTCGACGGGCGCAGTTGAGCATTTCGCAAACGACGAACCTCCTCGGGTTTTCCCGAGCCACAGTGTCAAAAGTATTCCGTGAATGGCAGTTATGCCAAAAAACATCCTCCAACAAACAACTCCGGACGAAACAGGGCCGTGGATGAACGAGACCAACGGCGACTGGCACGAATCATCCACAGCAACAGGACGGGAACAGCCCAACAAATTGCAGCGCAGTTCAATGAGGGAGCATCCCAACCCATTTCGGAGCACACGCTACGGCGCACCTTATACCGAGCTGGGTTTAACAACAGGCGGCCAGTACAGGTACCGTCGCTGTCACCGCAAAATAGGAAAGCGCGCCTGTTAAAGGCACACAGGCATCGCCGCTGGACACTGGATCAGTGGAAGGAAGTCGCCTGGTCCGACGACTCGCGGTTCCTACTTCATCAAGTGGACGGTAGACGGCGCATCTGGCGCAGACAGCACACGAGGCCATGGACCCATCCTGTCAGCAGAGACCGTACAGGCGGGTGGAGGAGTGCTGGTCTGGGGTGTCTTTTCTTGAGACACACTGGGTGGTAGACCTAATGCCTACAAATTGGTGGTAGACCTAATGATCCGATGTTACACCTGATATATAAAATTTATTGGAAGGCATTAAATGCCATTCAAAAAGGGAAGGAATTTTATGTGGTTAATACAGATCTCTCTAAAGCGTTTGATACGGTTCCACACACTTTATTAGTTAAAGAATTGAGAGCTTCTGGTCTTAGTTTGGAGTGGATGAATTTACTGGAAAATTATTTGATACAACGTAGCAATTTTATGAACGTTGGTAACAAAGAAGTGTCTTTAATTTCTTCTCGAGGAATAATGCAAGGTTCTTACTTAAGCGTTACTCTCTATGCCGTTGCTACATCGCCAATCCATTAGTTGGTTTTAAGGATGGACTTGGACTCTTATGTAGATGATAATTTTCTCAGTCGAACTTATGAACATAATGAGGAACAAATAGCTTTAAATGATATTAAAGATGACATCAGTATGTTGGAACAATGGTACCGTGGTAATAGTATGAAGTTGAATAAAGATAAAACTCAGAGTCTTAGAATTTCTTTAAATAAAGATGTTGAACATTCAGTAAGTAGAATTTTGGGTGTCTGGTTTGATACGACATTATCCTTTAGGTACCATATTGAACAGTTATGCAATAAGTTAACGAAAGTAAGTTATTTATTTAAGAAACTTAAAAAATTACTTACTAGAAGAGAATTTATTATTTTAATTAAAACTATAGTAATATCGAAGATTGAATTCGGGATCATTTTATGGTCATCGTCTTCGAAATTCTTGGTTGCTAGAGTTAAGATAAAATATAATGAACTTATACGTATAGCATTATCACTATCCAAATTTACTTCTGTTACGCATATTTGTTATGAGATGAATATCCCTACTTTTGATACTATATTAGTTAGTTCAAGATTAAGAGAAATTTATAGAGCTTTGAAAAATAGTTGTCATCCATTCCATTCTATTGTTGAATGGTTAAAAGATGACACAGAGATACGTTCTATTCAGAAATTCAAATTGATACCTCCGTTTATTATTACCTCTAGAATGAGTAGGTTTTTTCCATTTAACACTATAGAGATTTGGAATAATTTACCGTACCAATTAAGAATAAATTTGTTGGACTGTAGAAATCAAAAGTGTGTAAATCATAACTTGCATGTTAAACAACTGATTAAGCAATATCTAATGACGAATCAAATTAATTTGTGATTTTGTATTTTAATACTTCATCCCTGGTTGGATGCAAATTGTTGTAAATAAATAAATAAATAAATAAATAAATAAATATCCGTAGACACATCCCTGGATGCGACACACAACCTGAACATTGTTGCCGATCAGGTGCACCCGTTCATGATGACTGTGTTCCCTGGTGGTGACGGACAGTTTCAGCAAGACAATACTCCCTGTCACCGTGCTCGAATGGTCTTGGACTGGTTCGAGGAACATGACGCGGACTTCCACCTGCTTCACTGGCCAGCTCGGTCGCCCGATCTCAACCCGATCGAGCATTTATGGGATGAAGTGGAGAGAACCATCCGACGCCTTCTCACACTTACGGGACGCTGTGATGTCAGCCTGGGCAGCTATTCCTCCGCAACGGTTTCAACACTTTGTTGAATCCATGCCAGCACGTATTCAGGTAGTTCTCGCCACTAAAGGAGGCGCAACACGCTTTTAGCGTGGTGTCTCTAATAAATTGGTCGTTCAGTGTATATGGGAATAAAAATAATGTTTGTAGAAGAAAATTTAGGGAGGGGAGGGGGCTTAAAAAATTAAGTAATAATAAAGCCAAAAATTACAGACTGTTTCAAGATATTTACATATTTTTATAGTGGGACGTCTTCCCTACGCTATTTGGGGTAACATGCTCCGAAAGAGGGGTTGAGAATTTTAATTATTATAATAAGAACCTTTATAGTAGTGGCATTCATATTTTCTTCGTAAATAGTACTTGAACCTATCAATAGGAGACATAAACCAACCGCTTTTCCACAAAAAAATTTAATGTACTAAATTTCTTTGTGGAAAAGCGGTTGGTTTATGTCTCCTATTGATAGTTTTCACATCCACAGTCAATAAGGTATTTACTCTTTTTAATAGCACTTGAACCTATAAAATCCGTGAATATTTTTTGTTTACAAATCTGGTTTCATTTAAAATATATAAGGTTTAAACCTTAGGTGGAGAAGAGTACATGAGGAAGTGAGTCTCTTTTCATAATCAGAACGATGTCACATTTTCTAGATATATACAGAGCAAAACTGATATCATTGCGATAGGTCCTGTAAACGACACGTATTACTGTGATCACTCACCTACAAGTGATGTCCTTGATATTGTTTTGCTGAAAGGCTTCTATAAGCCATTCGATATTTTTACTGTTGATGATTTATCTTCAGATCATAAACCGGTCGCACTGAATTTTGAAAATCTCAATATTGACTGCAGAGAACAAATGGGGCTTAAACAAGATTGGAAACTTTTCAGAGATCTTCTCAAAAATGACAGTAATCTACTCAATGACGTGCATAGTACGGAGGAGATAGACATAAATGTTAAAAGGGTCACTACACGTATTACTGAAGCCATCAATGCTTGTGCTTCTCCAGTAGACGTGAAACGGCCTGATCATCTCGATCTTACTCCAGCAATCAAGTATCTAATAGATCAAAGAAACAGGGTAAGGAGGCAATGGCACCGAACACGAGAGCCTTGGCTTAAAACCAAATATAACCGACTTACGAGAAGAGTACATGAGGAAGTGAATAAACTTCGTAACGATAGATGGAATGAGAAGGTGAAGAGTTTGTCAACCCAGGACAATTCTATATGGTGCATGATTCGAGCCTTACAAAACAAAAAGGCCATGAACATTCCACCGCTTTTAGACACTAATGGACATTTCATAACTAATGACCAAGACAAAGCACAGCTTATTGCTGATTCACTTAAAAAACAATTTGTGACTCCAAAGGATGATCGTCCAGAAGGACTAGAAATATCCAAAATGGTAGAAAGCAGCATAACAAAGCATTACAACAATAGCCATTATGTGGCCAAACATAAAATAGAGGTAGCTGAGATTCAAAATTGCTTTAAGAAACTCAAGAAAAAGAAGGCACCAGGTAAAGACACTATCAATAACAATGCCTTAAAAAACTTACCGCATAATGTAACTAGTGATATCACTAAAATTATAAACGACTGTTGGGATAACTTACTTTCCGGATACATGGAAACAGTCTGTTGTCCTAAGTATCCCTAAACCCGGTCAAAATCCTGCAAACCCTGTAAGCTACAGGCCCATCAGTTTGCTGTCTTCTATATCCAAAGTCTTGGAGAGAACAATTCTCACAAGATTCTTAGATTTCTGCACAACCAATAATCTCGTCCGTGCAGAACAATTTGGTTTTCAGGCGGAACATTCTTGCCAGCTCCAAGTTTGGAGACTTATAGCGGATGTTAACACTCCCCTTAATCTTTCGATGTATTGCGGCGTCATCTTCTTAGACGTTCATAAAGCATTTGATCAGGTCTGGCATGAAGGCCTTATTTATAAAATGATAACTGATGGTTTCCCACATGATTTAATTAGTCTAGTTCACTCGTTTCTATCCAACAGGTCATTTCAGGCCAGAGTTGGAGATGAATTATCTGATACCTGTGAGATAAATGGCGGTGTCCCACAAGGATCAGTACTGGGGCCAGTTCTGTTCAATTCCTATATAGTGACTTCCCTGAAATCTCTTACTGCAAACTATATTTTTATGCGGATGATGCTGCTATACTGACATGGGCACGCCAGCCTAGTGTTGTTGTATCACGTTTGCAGAAAGCCCTTAAAGAATGTGAAACCTGGTTTAGCAAGTGGCGATTAAAACTGAATGTCGACAAATGCAAAGCAATGTTTATCACTAAGAAGGAAAAGAGAAATCTTGACTTCTTAAAGTTATATGGCAAATACTTGGAATGGGTTGATAATTATAGATACCTTGGCGTTGTTATTGATTCAAAACTATCATGGAATATGCATGTGACTTATGCGATGAACAAGGCCAAAAAAGCAAAGTTTAGCTTAATTGCTCTGTTGGGTCGTAACAGTGCCCTCAGTGTTGATAACAAACTACTGTTATATAAAATAATTGTTCGTGTCATCTTGCTATATGGCATGCCCGTCTGGGCTACGATTTGCAAGACAAGATGGAAGGAACTCCAAACTTTCCAGAACATTACCCTAAGGACTATTGCACAATTAGATAGGAGAATTGCTCGCAATTACTCCATTCATAATGACTTCGATATGACCCATGTCGGGAAATATGTTCAAGAGCTCATGAAAACCGTACTGCCTATTATGGCCAATCATGAGAATGATCTAGTCTCTGGCATTCTAAAACATTCTCTACATAGAAAAAGGCATCGTAATCCAAGACATATCCTTGATGTCAATTTTGATGACATTGATAATGTCATCTTCCCAGATTACTGGGTTTCATAAATTCTTTCGTTTTTTCTGTGGCTTACTATGTAATATACTCCTAGTTCAGACAATCGTCAATCAAATTTTCCTCCACCAAGAGGAGGCATTTTTCTTTCATACTTTGGATGACCTTTGTGGGTACATCAGGCTTCTTTTCTAGTTCAGTGTATTTCCCTTGGAATATGATTATGAAGGGTGAGATTATGGAAGCTATGCTTCAAGTTCCACACGAATACCGATACACTACACTGTTCGATTGTCGATTGTCGATGTAGATTTAGCTTATTGTAGATTCTGCTGCATTGTCTTCTAGTCCATTCGATTTCGTCCATCAGGTATACCAATCTCTAAACAGGTACGGATCTTTGCATTATATCCGGTTTCTAGTTAAGAAATTCCTACGTCGATTAGTTTGTAATGATTATATTGTAAAATGTTTTACTGCAGTGAAACGCGTTATACAAGGAAACGTTCAAAGTGTCACAGAGTGCGAGTGCGATATGTCATTATCAGTTTCCAAAGAAGCACAGCATGGTGCCTCTTCAGCAAGTTAGGATCGGTTCATTATCATGGTGCATCTATTGATAGATATTGGGGCAAGATATTTTCTTTAAAAAATTCGGGAGGTCAACAGATGTTTCCAAATCTAGAAAAGGTGTTATCACTACTTTTAACTCTACCTGTTTCAAATACCTCAGTAGAACGAGTCTTCAGTCAGTTAAAATTATGCAAAACAGCACATCGTAATTCTCTGAAAACTAACACAGTAGCTGCCTTAATGCAAACAAAGCATAGTCTTTCTGCAGAAAATAAAGTGATCGATTTTGAACCAAATGAAAAAATGTTAGCAATGAAATATAAGTGCAAGTAATTTAGTGTGTTTAAAGAAAAATACGTCTGTCACTTATTAATTTAATTTCAGTTTCCATTTCATTGTATTTTGTGATGACTCTTCAATAAAATAAATTTTTATTTCAAAAAGTTGGTGTAGTTCATTTAGCCATTTAAACTTTAAGTATCATTAGACTCCTTTTACTACCTCGAGTATTTTAATACCTTCTGGGGACTTTTTTCTAGGTGGAAGAGTTTTTTATCGATATCGAGACTCTCTGGTGTATCGATACATCGCATATCACTAGCGTAGGGTAATGTAGGGTAATTGCAAGAAAACGGTAGGGCGATATTATTCCCTCCTGGCGGAAGCACTGGTCTTTTCCCATATGGAGGATACGCATCATGGAACTCGTATGTTCGGTTAGTTTTGAGGATAGTATCCCCATGTTGTTCAGAAACGAGGCATTCAGAGCCACAAAGTTTCCGTGTTTAAAATCAAAACTTCTGAAATTGAGACACGAAAATTCCTATAATAGGCCTACTATAAATATATTCTATATACTCTATACTTCTAAATAAATTGCGATAGGCAGCGAAGCTTCCATAAATCGAACTAGTGATGATCATAAAGTTACAGATTTCCGAGTTTCATAGGTTACTGAGGAAGAGTTTTCTTCATTAAAATCTTAAAAACGAAACAAAAATTCTAGCCACTAGAGCAATTTAAGAAATTGCAGCAACATATTTAATATGGGTGAGCTTCTGATTTGTTTCTTACTCGGGTTTTTTTTATATTTCTCTGTTGGAATTTAACACTGCGCGAACTTCAAAAACAGGCATAATTTAAACGCTGTTACAGTATCATGACGTATTCTTTATATTTTAGCAAATAAAACTTTTCTGCTTCAACAAGTCGCTAGAGTAAGGTAAAAGCTAAAAAATAGCATATTTGCTGCACTTCCGCAATGACATAAAATACTAAAACAATGAGAGAAACACATCTGCGCATATAATCATTAGCTAATGCAGATGAAACCTTAAATATGTTTAAATATTACTGAACTCGAAGATATAACTGTAAAATTGATTAAATATAAATAACAACTGATCATATTGCTTCTAGTATAAATAACTGATCCTCTTACCGACAGCGCAGCAGACGATTCCGTTATTTTCTTGCAGAGGGCAGAGACCGACCTTTCTGTGCTTTCCCGGACAATTATAAGCGTCGACACAGATTCCTCCTTCCCGGGAACATCCTTCTTCAGGCATCGGGACTTTTTATACAAATTGATTCATTAAGAGTAATAGTCAATGAATAGTCAATGAAATATTATAAAAAATAAAAGTTAAATCAATTTGAGATACCTTGGGCTGAGGATAAGATGGCGAAGATGGTGACGAGTAAAGCGCAGGACACGAAGCAAACCATCTTCATCTGGCGCCAAAGGAGAAGAAACGGTGAACGCCCTTCTTCCAATACAACAAATATATTCAATAATTACAGGAAGTAGATTTTAGGAAAGGTGGTAAAAATAGCGGACAGATGGAGATGACGCGATTTTCCTTCCCTATCAATAAAAAAGCGGAAAAGTTATTCAGTGAAAAATATTCATTACAAAAATAATTTCGATTAATCATTCACTAGAGCGAATGACTAATAAAATACTCTGAAATTGTAACTATAACATTTATAATTTTTTTTCTCTTAATAATGTATACTTTAGATTCGCCTATCGAATTTAAATGCTCATAATTGTAATTTTATATAAATAGAATCAAAGCGCTACGTAGCTAACCCTTACATATCGGAAATGGACATTTCCATAGGAACTCATCAGAGTGGAAAATTAAACAAGTAAAACTACCAAAGATAAATTTATAAAATTAATAAAAGATAAACTTATAAAAGAAGTAGAGACTGGTCACTGTTAGAGACTTACGGTGTCTGAACTTGAAGGGATCCACGAAAAAGCCTGAAAAGTTGATACAGCCCAGAAAGACCTTGATGGTCATGTTATTGAAAACAGAATTTGAAAAAAGTTAATCCGTTTTCAAGTTATCGTGTAAATAGCGGCTGGCCGGATAAACGTACAAACCAAGCATGTATTCTTAGACGTAGCTATAAAAGCTTCTAATAAAATCTCGAAAACAATCCAAGAAATAGGTTGAGTAGTACTTATAAATTTGTTAAATAACTCTGAACATTTTGGAGCAGAATTTCAATTGTTTGTTACTCATCCGTTTGCCCTCTCTCTTTTTTACATAACACATTGCTTAATATACTTGTCAATTAATGCACCATTATTGTTCACTATAGTCCATCCAGCCTAGTTTGCGCGAAATGTGATGGCCGTTTCAATTGTTGGACATTGTTAAAACAAAAATCAAACTATAAATAAAGGAGAACATGTGAGTTCGTCACGGAAACAGTTTTGCATTATTTTTGCACGTTTAAGCATTGTCGGCGCTGTCTTGAAGCACACGCCGGAACAGAAAAGTCACCTGACCATTTTTGTCTGGACAACAGTCTTTATCATACTATAAATAAAGGAGAATATGTGGGTTCGTCACACGAAACAATTTGAATGTGCGAGCTTTGTAACAATATTAATTGAATTTGAAACTAATTACCGCGCAAACTGCGCGCAAATAAAATCTTGTTAAACAATATGTAACAAAAAATAATGAATATCTCAGTTACTAGAGGCGTCGAGCATATGACATTCGAGGTTCCTAGTTCGAATCCAGGTCGGAGAATTTATCCTTCCATTTATTTCAAATGCATAACAATTGAAATGTCCATCACATTTCGCGCAAACTAAGGCTGTATAAGATGTTTACAAAAACTTTAATTTCACTTTTAATTTCTTTTCATTTTCCTTGTAGTTTTTTCAGTTTTCCTGAATGAATTTATCTGTCTATTGTTAAAACGTAACGAACGCGTGCTCAAGCAACGCCTTCTAAAGATAAGGCCCGAGCTCGAAAACTTCATACATTGTTACATCATCATCCGAAGACACGTTTAATCGCATTTCTACCAATAATAAGCCCTGAATTATGTCTTCGCATGATGATGTAACAATGTATGACCCTGTCTCCAGTGGCAACCCTGTCTCCAGTGGCCGGGGGTCGTCCAGATTCTGGTCTCCTGGTAATCCTGCCTTCCCTGGACCATTGCTGCCAACAGTTGTACACAGTGGCAACGTCTCTCGACCCATGCGTTCTGCAATAGCACGGAACGAAAGTCCACCCTCTCGAAGGCCCACTACACGTCCTCGTTCGAATTGGGTTAGCTGCCCATATTCACGTCGCAGTCGCCTTCGAGGCATGTTTTACTCTACAGTACTGTATCACACACGTCCACAAGTGTCTGAAGTGACACAGACGCGCGTCTGATCTCTTTTATATCTGTCATTGGAATGTCTCATTTGCATGTACAGGGTGGCGCTGATGGCGCCCCCTATAAGGTGTAACCTTGAAACTTGAATCAATTGAATAAATACCATAGCTGAATATACTGTCCAAATTTCATTCATCTAACACAAGTCCTTCGTGGTGTTGGGATTTTATTTCCGCCAGTGTATGTTTATATAGATTATGTTTCTTGTTTCGGTGTGGAGAACCCGTCCTCAAAGTTTGTAAACGCATTTTTGATACACCCTGTATAGGGTGTTCACCAATGATTGCAGCGATTGACTTAAATCGCAGGGACCTTTGCATGAAACATACTGTATTTACACTCACTCACCAAAAGTCATGTCACACCCCTCCAATCATGTTTCATGTCCGTAATGAGACAAGTCCCGCTGATTCCATTCTCGGAATGCAGGTGCACAGGACTCCTTGATATCACAAAATCATTGGAAGTAAAACTAGCTGCAGAAATGGCAGCATGCCGAGAGCTATCTACATTTGAACGGGGGATGATTGTTGGTGCCAGACGGATGGGTGCCTCAATATCAAATGTAGCCAACCCTGCAATTTACCGGCACAATCGTTGCAACGGTCTATCGAGAGTACACCCAACGAGGGCTCACAACACATGTCGGACAGCGGATGGGCTGCCCACGCCTCATTGATGCCAGAGGTGTTCGCCGGGTCACCTGGCTTGCAACTTCTGACCGAAGGGCAAAAGCGGGCCCAATCACCATGTGGTACAACCAGGGACGTCCCACAACTGTGTCCGTGATGACAATTCGGCGAAACTTGGCAGCTGGAGACTTTGGGAGCAGGAGGTCACGACGGGTGCCACTCTTGACAGCTGCACATCGTCGGCAACGCCTAGCCTAGGCCGAACAACATTGACATTGGACCACTGAGGACTGGGGAAGGGTTGCCTGGTTCGACGAGTCACGGTTTCAGCTGTATCGGGCCGATGGTGGTGTCCGTGTCTGGCCCAGTCCACACGAAGCCATATAACCCCGCTTGTCAGGTGGGGATCACTCAGGCAGATGGAGGCTCCATATAGGTATGGGGTGTTTTTTTGTGGCATGCATTGGGTCCATTGGTGCATCTAACATACACTCTGTGTACTACTTCTTATGTCAATCTGCTTGGGGACCAAATGCACTGTTTTTATCCTGCGGGCTACGGCATCTTCCACCAAGATAATATGCCTCCACACACGGCCATTATGACATCGCACTGGCTGGAGGAACATGCTACCGACTTCACGACAATGATTTGGCCTCCACGTTCCCCAGATTGCAATCCAATTGAACATTTGTGGGACGTCATCGAACGATCTGTCAGTCGTCACCAACACAACTGGTAAATGCACCATCGTTATGGAGTGTAGTGGAGGTGTCATGGCTTGCAGTGCCTGTGGATGTGTTCCGGGGACTGGTAGACTCTCTTCCATGACGGGATGCCGCCGTTATCCGGGCCAGAGGGGGCCCAACACGTTATTTGGCAGGTATCCCATGACTTTTGGTGAGTGAGTGTATACAGAAAACTCATTTTTTTTCATCTATAAATCCTTGATAATCAATATGTGCTCCTTTAATGATTCTGCACACATCAAACACTGTAATCCTTCAGCTGCAAGTGATGAGATTTCTTTCTGCTTATGCAACTCTTTCGAAAGCGTTGTATATGAAACAAGCAATTCTCCGCTTTCTCTGCTGCGCTTTGATTGATTGGTTGGTTGGTTGGTTGTTTGGTTGGTTGGTTGGTTGGTTGGTTGGTTGGTTGGTTGGATGGTTAGACTTATAGGTGTGTCAACAGAAAAGGTTATTTACGCCCTATACGAAAGATTTATATATCTATAAAATTTAAAACAAACCACAAGATCAACAATAAAAACGCTACAAATACAATAAACAAATTGCAAAATGCAATAACCTGCGCTTTAACTTCTGCCAAATTAGTCCATATGCGCTCAGACAGGAAACCGATCTCGTGATTTTCCCTTAAATGTAAACTTCTTGTACCATCACCGAATGGAGTTGGCATGACATATTTCTTTGTGGAATTTCGTTATGGAGTTGTCGTTGGACAGTAGTTGCCGACTGGCTCGAATGAAACTACAGCAATGCGCATGCTCTCTCACTGCCAGTCGTCATTCTGGAACTTGCTTTCGTAATTGCGCATTTACAGGAGGGATAATCCAAACGAAACTTAAAGATATGAAAGATATGCTTGTTCATATAACCAAACTTCCAGTAACAGTGAATTATTATATTATATTCAATAAAAACAATGCCATTCATAGCAATGATGGCTCAGAAAGAAGATGAGTGGGGAGATCAAGGTCACACCATGGGCATGATAAGGATTTATGTTGGGGGATGGGGGGTACAAATCAAATACATATGAGAGAAAATTATGTATCAAATAACACCTTAATCTTTGCTGAAGAAAGCCATTACCAATATTCCAAAGTTTCCCCTTACATATCTTATATTTAGCAAAATCAAATATTTGTATATAGGTTTACTTGATTTATGGGGGGGGGGGGGAGTCAGTTGTCTATTGCATCAGCCTGTAAGCATCGTGCTGTGAGCACATTGTTTTTCAACTAGTGCTTTTTGAACTGATGTGAGATGCTGTCTACGATTGCGATAATCGGAGGCAAAACCGCAAAGTGTATACATGAAATCTTTGACGAACAACATGGCTATCGTTCCTCACATTTCCCATACTTCCCGGTCTTAGTCCCGTGTGTTTAATTTAGTTTCTCAATTAGAAATTGAAAATGAAGAGACATATTAAAGTAGTATATTACAGGTTTGCTTCCGTCCTGTCTCCCAAACAATAAAACTTTGTTATGAAGACCCTCACTTTTTGCGGTGGTCATTTCCACCATTTATTACGGTGACGCTTAAGATGCCGGTTTCTATGGAGCGCAATTACTTGAGAAGCAATGACGGAAATTCAAAAAATTAAAGCAGTATTGTGAAGCTAATTAATCGAACTTTCAAATGGCATGCTGTTAGAAACCCCCGTTATAAAAAATTTAAATTAAAAATTAACCCACTTTAAGGGTGAAATTAACTGAACTGAAATAGCAATGAATATGTCTTTCCTTGCAAATAAAGATGAAATGTTACAGCGTTTTTCGAATAAATGAGGCTTTAAATGCCAAAACCACGCCTCGTTCGTTTTCGATGGGTCACCTTGTATGTGGGAAAGGTGGAGACATTCTCTCTTTACACACACCAGGATGACTTACAGTTCAATGCTCCTTTCTTCTTTCCACTTATTCCATATAAATTCAATTACACAGCTGGAAACAATAATTCTAAATTTATTCAATTCCCGGAATGCTTAGGGAGATTTGTATTGCGTAAACTGACGTCAATTGCTTCCTGACAACCATTGTTCACTTCCTAGGTCGAGAAGATCGGAAAATTTAATAATTATAGTTTATTCAGGCAAATCAAATGAAAATTCACATTAAGTTCTGCGTATTATTTGCCTTTCCAAAATTTCTAATAAAAAATTTAAGAAAATCGCTTTCGCGATTCTTTAACATCGGAAGACGACTCTCGCAACAGTAGCTTTAAGAGATATTTTATTTAATATCTTATTGGACCTCCGCGTGTCAGCCACCCTTCGGGGCATACTTTCTATAAAGTTCCGATAAACAGCTTTTTGGGTAATTTGGGTCAATTCTAGCTGCAAGAATCTAGTTATATCAGCAGTGGCATTCTAGCTCTCGCTTGACGCTCTGACTCATCCCATAAATATTCGATTGGTCAAGGATCAGTGCAGGCCACGGACGGCGACGGACATTCATTCTGTACGCATTACCTGACGGAAACCGAAACACGAATTATCGTCCTGAAAGTAACAATGTACATCCAAAGTGTATATAAAATCTTATGTAGACGAAAGGCATTGTTTTTTTATGGCCAAAATTTAAGAAGTATAAAACGAAATACTAGTATGCTATTATCACGAAGGAGAAGCATCCAGTCTTTCGAAGATTGAGGAATGCTCTTCACTCCTCTTCACTGGCCACCTTTAGGTGAATGGAGTTGATCGGGAGAACGGCGAACCTCTTCTTAATATCGTAAACCTACGGTTTCATCCGACAGCGGTACCGCCATAGAGCAGCCGTAATATGACGGTGATAGTGCAGGGTGACCACAAATGATTGGAGCGGTTTCATGATATTATTGTAGGTATATTATACTGTTCAACACACAAATGTTATGGAAATGAGAACAGATAATTTTGACTAATTAGGGGTCACTGAATTCGAAAAAGACATTGAAATCTCTAGTTTAGCTCTAGATTTCGCGCTACGGAGTGATCTTGAATTACGGAGTTTTCCGCTAAATATTGGGTGCCCACGTTTACATTGTTGGCAACATTCTCACAGCACGGTGCCATTATGTGCTTGGCTATTGTCTCTGCGTGTTTTCGCGTGTTTATCACGTGATCAGTGGTGGTGCGTTTTCATTCTTATGAAGTGACGAGCGACAGCGGTTGTATTGTTGACGTGTATGGAAGTGCTTCCAGGAGAATTTCTTCTGACATTCTGCTCTTATGGACAAGTAGAAAAATGGCCGACAGTGTGTAAATCATGCAGAAAATTTTTGCTATACAAAAAGTTCAGAACATACAGGATAATAAATACACAGTGTGATTCCATGCATCAATCTAAGCAAAAAATACACAGTGTGATTCCATATCGAAAATGTCTAAAAATCAAAATTTAAGGTCTAAAAAATGGCGTCGTTACGTTATTTATAACTTTCTGTAGACCCTAGCACTGAAAAGTCACCTGACCAAGATAAATCTAGCAAGAATATAACCTTCATTGTTTCCGTCTTTGATTTTAACAATCTGTGCTTTTTCCTTTTTTGCGAATAAGGAATTTTGGATTATTGCTAGACCAGATGACTAGGTTAGGTTAGGCTCTGGGGAGCTGTATTTCTCGTTGGGCTCGGCTGAGATGAAATGACGTTAACATTTTGCATCACAGACCCTTAAGTTTGTCATCACGCAAAGGATCATCCATATACTTATTATCCTACATTTTCCGAAGATCCTGTATATGTGGAGAAGTGAAATAAGTGTTGTTATCTCGAAAACAAAAGCTAACCAATCAATATAAGCATCATTTTCGTGTTCAGTGACTCCGAAAACATAACAAAGAAATCATATTCTTTGCACCATAACATTCAACTTTTCAAAATTTGTAGAACAGTGTTATTTACCATGTTACGAAACTTCAAGTACATAAAGCAGCTCACCAAGTCTTTTTGTCATGTTACAGATATTTGAAATGTGCTTCTTTAGTGACTCTACAGATTACAGGTCTGTAATCGAATTCATTCCATACTCGATGAAGCATGTTCTGTCAATTTGGTCAAACGATCGGTGATGCGAGCTCGCAATACTGACAGTTCATCCGGTAATGGCAGCACAAATACCGAGTCCTTCACATTCCATCTTACAAAGAAGTCACAAGGCGTTAAATCATGAGTGTGGAGGCCCTGGCAGCTATCTTTATCATCATTCCGACACGACCGATCTATCAATTTTGCAACTATAGCGGTCTAACGGCCGCAAGTGGAAACACCAGTTTTCTAGATATTTAAAAAAAACAAAAAAAACTAAATGAGTTGCTCTATGTAGTTTTAGACTTTCGTGAAGCTATGTTAAATAATATATCTACAATAGAATTATGAAACCGCTCCATTCATTTGTGTTCAGCTTGTATTTGAACGACGTAAAATATTATCTTCGCTATCTTACGTCTTGGAAATTCTATCACCGTCATATAATGGCCGCTATATGGAGGTACCGCTATCGGAGGAAACCGTAGCTTAACCGAGGAAATCAATTAACCTGTTCATGCCAATTATTTCAAGATAAGTTAGTTATTCATGATCATCTAAAATTGCAACATTAGTTAATTCTGTTTTTGCCCTTAGATTCTTCTTGGAAAGCCAAGGATTCTCGGAAAGCAGCGACTTGATTCCCATTTACCGTTCTACCAGGTTCCTTCGAAGTACATTTTTTCCCAGTGCGAGTATACAGTTTCTCTGGTGAGAACCACTGGTCTCTTGCGGAAACGGGTACGAAGGAGTGAACCAGACCTTAAAGAGGAATATTTTCTTTCAATCAATTTACACGAATTTTCCATAAAGTTTCAACTGATGTTTTTAATTACGGAGTCATTTTTATTGAAAAGGTCCCTACTGAAAAATGTCTTATATGAAATTACTTGCTTACCGAAAAATAGCTTTATGCAAGAAATTGAAAAATAAAAAGATACAAGGTACTGCTGCAGAAGATACAAAATCCTGGATTATCAAGCATTCAGATCAATTAGTTATCAAGCATTCAGATTATCAAGCATTCAGATCAATGTTTCTCGTGCGTTACGAAAAATATTTAACGGAAAAGACGTATAATTTTTCGCTTTCGTACGAAACATTTCTCGTAACGAAAAAAAACTAACTCTCTTATATAAACATTTGGACACGTAATTCACTTAAAAATATTTATACTACGACTCTCATATTGTCTTCACATTCAAATTGTTATACTGGGTGTTCATAAAATGAAGATAATAAGTACCTAGCATGATTCTTCACATCAAAGTAAATAAAAAGTTCCTCATGCAAAATGTCGAAAACCCAATTTTTAAGGGTCTAAACACCACGCGAAATTTTCCAAAAGCTAGCGGAAAACATCATTTAATCTCAACAATTGCCAACGTTTTCTCGTGGCATAGCGCAGTTCATTATGTGAAGTGTTGGTGCAGGAAGTTCATAAATGATGTAACGATGACATTTTTTTTAGGTACTAAATTTTGAGTTTTAGCATTGTCTTTTAATCTCCTGGTCTGTGCACAGGCATTGAATTCCATTGTTTTAGTCCAACAATTGGATTGCTGTATTTATTGAAAAGTCGTTTTTTGCCCCCTCTCTTGAATGAATTTGGCTACAGCTCAAACA
>JAHWFO010041071.1:0-22926 GCA_023313115.1 Rhysida immarginata
CATTTCCATCAACAGCAGGCGGTCGTCCAGGGCGGGTGTTATCTTCGACGGATTCATCTCCATCCAGGAATTTTGAAAACCAAAACTGAGCTTTTCATGTTGACAAGGCATCCTGTGCATACGCTTAACATACATTTCAGGATGTCTCAGTTGTATTGTGACAGTTTGAATTCAAAAAACAATGATGCTCGAATTTTGACCTTTCATTTACCGCTTGTGACTATGATAAAGTAATTTCAATTAAGACTCTTCTCAAAAGAATAAGTATAAAGATGCAAATATTTGTTAAGTCGTTCTGGCTGCTGAAATAAGCAAGAATTTATTAAATGACCTGATATTTACCATTCTATTTGGAATTTCTTATCTATAAGAATATCTCTGTATACATAACGATCCGTAATGTCATCTATTTGGTGTATGTTGTCATCTATCCAGCATAAGAAAATGCTCCCACACAATCAGTGCGATAAATGGTAATTGTCTCTGTTGGCAATTGATGTGCAAGATTAAATCTTTGACCATTAACACAGTCGAATATTTCTTATTCTGTCACTGCCAAATAGTTGAAACTTGTTTTTATCAGAAAGATTTTGCGCTACATTTTAGATGTCCATGACAAATGAGTATAGCAAATTCTAGTCTAGATTTACGATTTTTGGTGAAGATTCCAGCATTATTCGAGCGGCGTGAAGCACTTTTCCAACTGATATTTACACTACGTTCTTCATTAATTTCACATATTTCATGTTACTTTTACTTTCGCTCTATAATGCGGTGCAGTCTAGGAATTGTTTTGCGGCTCTGTCACTTTTTGGCGAGTCTGCCCTTTCTAATAGATGGACTTGTATTTTGCCAATTTAAAGTCATTTTGAAATGGTGTATGCACTACAAATAATTAACCACACTTTGCATATATTTGCATGCGACGTAATAGTAATTGGCTGATCATGTAAACGGAATAAGTCGCTAAAATGGGGAGGGGGGGGGGATAGAAATGATAGGTCTTAAACTTTTTCCCATCAAATATTGTTTTTAATTTTTTTTAAAGAAAGTAGTGCTTGATAAATAAAGCAATTTATCAGCACCATTTTATTATTAAAATTTAGTTGTAATAATCCTGGACCTTTACTTCTTCTCATTATATAATTACCTAACAAAAACCTCATATTTTTTTTTTTGCCTTGACCAAGGATTCTATCCAAAACGTCAGCTTTTTTTTTTTCAGGGTCTTTCTATTCTGTGTCCAATTTGCTTTTTATTCCAGGTTTTGTTTGTGTCTCGTCCTTTTTTTCTTTTACATCCACCATTAACAAAAACTCAATTTTTTAACATTTTTATGCGCCACCATGAAAATACACGGTTATGGCGGTTAAAATGTTTATACCCGTACATTTTCAGTTTACAATGTATTATATTCAAGTCATAAGTGCGCAGTTTTTCAGTAGGAAATAATTCTCCTTTAATTATAATTTTTATTTTTAAATAAACCATTTCTCTTCTCTTTTTTTAAAACAGTATGCATATTTATACAGGGTGACCCAGCATAATTGTTTAGGAACATTTTCAAATGGAACAAAAAATGTCCTATAAACATTACATCTAGTTTCGATCGTGTGTGAGATATCAACGTTTGTCTATTTTCTTTTATTTAGAGTCTTTTCCTAGAAAAAAACGTAGGTTTACCTATTTATTCTTAAATATACTCTCCAAACAGGAAGAAGAATCGTCGTAACACGTGTGAAAGGTATTTTATTGACTTGGCCGTTGATTTGAGCAATTGCTCATATTCTGCAAAACAGCGTCAAAGTTCATTATGGCTTTTATTTTCACAAAAGAAGAATATGCGAATATTCATTTTTACTATGGGCTTACTGCTGGTAACGCTGCAGAAGCCAGCAGGTTGTACGCGGATGCATTTTCTCATAGGCGCCATCCACATCGAGAGGTGTTTTTGAGGGTACACCAAGTTCTCAGGGAGACAGGAACGTTCAGACGTCGATGTCTCACACACGATCGAAACCAGATATAATGTTTATAGGACATTTTTGTTCCATTTGAACCATACAATGTTCCTAAACAATTATGCTGGATAAGTTTGGGTCACCCTATAGAATTAAAAATTGTAGTTTTCCAAAAAAATAAATAAATAAATAAAAATATATTTGTGTAGCTTTAGTCTTAATTTAAAATTGAATTTAATTTCTATGCATTTGAACATAACAAATTCATTTTTGATAATAACAATAAAATGTTCTTGTTGAGTAATGAAATAGTAAATCTGTGACAAAAAGAATGGTTTGAATTACACAGGCCAATAAAAAAAAAAAACTTTAAAAATTCATTTGTAACGATAAGACCTGATTCTCGTACGTTTTCTTTTGTG
The DNA here is from genome assembly GCA_023313115.1 of Rhysida immarginata. NCBI lineage: Eukaryota > Metazoa > Arthropoda > Chilopoda > Scolopendromorpha > Scolopendridae > Rhysida > Rhysida immarginata. Next base: position 2,384 of record JAHWFO010041071.1, read on the forward strand.
CTGAATCCGAATCTCGGATTTTTTTTCCCTCACCCACAGATTTGTTTATCAATGAAACACTTTTAAATTATTCAGAGTTTGGGGCCTGATAAATTTCCCTGTGGTCAAATATCTCTTTAACATTGCAGCCGCTCTCTTCACGCCAATTACTTTTTACATGTCAGTCCCTATGTGCGTAACTCGGAAACCTGACGTGAAGGAAATAATCTAAAAGCAGATGATTCAGCGCACCAAAAAAAAAGCCCCACAAGAATAAGGCAAATTCATTCAAGATGGTTTTTCATCGTTGGCCTGAATTATTGCAATGAAATAAATGTGACGAATTGGATCCGTTTAGCTGACTGAATGAGAAAGTGATTTATGACAAAATTAGAGAATCGAGTTTGGAATTTGACCACGCAAATCAAAACTTGTAAGTTTCCTGCTTCTCTGCTTGCATGCGACCGAAGATTATAACGAACGAACGAATCGTGTTGTTTATAATTTCGCTGGCTTTGTTTTGTCTATGTTCAGACTATCCCATTCTTTCCGAGGGGAGGAAAATTGTTACGCTCCTCAGCTCGCATTCAACTGAAGAAATCCTTAAAACCCTTAAGGAGAAATTCTTATCGGCGAGCGACTTATCGACCGAAAACTGTCGAAATTTCTCGGCAATTTCCGTGGTAGAAGTTCGCGTTTTGTTTTTTCTTCAGTTAAAATAACATCACGTCACCGGGTCTACCCTATTCGATGGGAAAACTGAGGAGGAAAGTTTTAGCGTTTTATAAAACAAACAAACTCGAAACAAAAAACGTTATCAGATCATTTCGTCACATCATTCACTTTGTCCCAGAATCACTTCCCGTCACATCATTCACTTTGTCCTAGAATCATTTTGTCTCGCAGTCAACTCGACCTGTTCTGTATGCCACATTGAAGTCGTCCAATGAGCTTGCAATGAGGATTGTGAGTGATCAACTGATCGGATTTTGGTGAACTTTTTTTTTGTTTTCTTTGGAATTTGCTGTTGAACAAATGTGCAATTAGAATTTCTTTGTGTATCTCTTGCGGTTTTCGAGATAGAATTTAGATGTGCCTTAATTTGCATATTTGAGATGATGAAAAGTGCTCCATCAGTTAGAGCACCCTCCAGTTCCTAATCATTCCTTGTATATTGGAATTTCCGTAACTACATTGGTATCCAAGATAGGAAGGGGGGTAACAGACTTTTAACTCACCCGGCATAATTTTAAAAAGAATGATTACCCTGCCTTGTAAACATCTATGACAAATGTTGAAGGACTGATGACGATGCGGATACTTTTGAGGGGACTATCCAACGAATTATTGAAGAATGTATTATTCGTCTCAATGAAAGGAGTCTCTGCCTATAGTGACTCTATTAACTTTTATTCGCTGAAATAAATGCTACAACATTTCTTTATTTTTTTAACAAAATTATATCATAAAAGACTTAACCCATTTTCATAAGTTTAAGGCTCCCTCTAACAGTGCATTAGTTTCCTTCGGTCCTACATTTTGCCGTTTCAGACTAGTTACCTGCACAAAATTATTTATGTAAAGAAGGATTTTTTTAAATTTCAATGTACTGTATTTTCTCGAATCATGAGTTTTTAAGTCAATTTCAGAGGGAAAAATCACCATCAATTGGAATTCAAGTTTGGTGTATCCTGGCGTTGTCTTCCTGGAACACTCCAGTTCGATCGGAAAAAAGAAACTCGTCCAAGAATGGAATGACCTGGTCATCCAGCAGATTCAGACACTCGGCTGCATAAGATTGCAGAATACAGATCAGAGCAACAGAAGCAAACCCAGATCATCGCAGAGTCTCCACAGGCTTGGATAGTGCGGTTCTTTTCTTACCCTGATGCGCTCATCATCTATGAGGGTGGGTCGAAAAGTAATGCCTCCATGGTTGTAATTTTTTTATTTTTTAACCGATTTTCAAAATTCTTTTTGTATCTGATACTTATATTTGTCCTCTGTGTAATGCACTATTCACTTTTCGACATAGTCCCCATTCCTTTCCACGCATTGCGCCAACGCGTAACTAGTCGGATGAACCCGTCGGAGAAAAATTCCGGGTTTTTTGTCGACACCAGGATTGAATGGCAGCTTTGGACCCTCTTCTATAGCTCGATAACGCTCGCCCGCATACGATCCCCACATCCAGAAGTCTTGCAGCGTGTACAGTTCAAAGATGGAAGACTTTTCACCTTGTGACTTTCACCACTTCCCAAAGAAGAAAGAGCACCTTAAGGGACATGAGTTGCGTTCTCATGATGAGGTGAAAGATGCCATTCAATTCTCGTGTCGACAACAACCCCGGAATTCTGCTCCGAAGGGTTCATCCGATTATTCATGCGTTGGCGCAATGCGTGGAAAGGGATCAGGACTCTGTCTAATGGAAAATAGTGCATTATATTGAGGACAAATGTAAGAATCAGATATAAAAAGAATTTTGAATATCGGTCACCAAATAAAAAAGTTACAGCTTTTCGACCAACCCTTGTATGTAGGATAGGGTAAACCTGGATTCATCAAACCTGATGGCTTTTTTAATCTGCTCCGTTTTCCAATTTTTGCCCTCCCGGGCGAACAGTAATCATATTTTCCTGTTGTTTTTACTAAAAATCGGATATCTTGTGGCAGAGCAGTTGCTTAGTTACAGTCCTTAAAGTTTCGTCGCATTGTGCGGATGGATAAGCTTTTGATTTCCTTGTTAAACTTTTCTGTCAGGTCTAATGTACAATTTCTTCGGTTTTTCCTTCATCATGCGTCTTAATGACCTCCAGTCACGATTAGTCAGAATTTTTTTCCGATCACAGTTATTACTCGGGGTTGATGATTCAGATCTTTCCTTCCAAGGCTTTACTAATTGTTGAACACTTTTTACTCAATCCCAGTAATTGCCGCAATCTCTTTGCTTGTTTTCTCTGCTTGGAATAAGCCGATAATTTGCTCCTTCTGAAACTCGGTGACATCTTTTCCGCGACCATGTGCTGCGTCCACATATATCTTTCTTCAAAACAAATAAAGCGATAAACTAATGCAGGACAATATAAAGGAAGTATTTCGCACAAGACTTCAGTGACTGACTCCTTAGTATTTGCATATTGAATATTCGACGGCGACTTTATTTTGGCTAGGCAGTGTATCATCACCATCATTTACAACCATTATTTATCCACTGCAGGATGAGGTTCCTCCAAATCTATGAAGCACTGAAAAAGCATAGTTAATTTGAAGTGGATTGGCCAATAACCTTATACTCTGGCAAATGAAAATTGCAAGCTCATCATAAGAGTGAGAAAACATCCGCGCCAGAAAAGACCCTAACCTAACCTGATCATCACGAAAGCCAAAAGACCTGAGCCTTAACGCTCTCGGCCATCAAGTTTGACATCAGTGTTGCCAATTTAGCAGGGGTATGTCCAGTTTAAAAAGCATTTTCATTGTTTTGTGCATTGTTTAATTTTTATTAATAATGTCCCATAAAGGACAAGCGCATGAAATAAAATGATAAATTAGCAATACTGGTTTGTAATCTGTTTGTAATCAACGATGGTTTAACCCATAATCCTTTGCGAAATCACGCTACAATACTGTTACTAGGAGCGAATCTATATATATAAACTTTCTCTGTATGTCTGTCTGTCTGTTCGCTATGCATTCCAAAATGGCTGGTCTATATTGATGAAATTTTGCATGGTAATTTAGGTTGACCCTGGGAAGGTTTTAGGCAGGCCAAATTGATCCAAGGTCAAGGTCATGGTGGAGTTATAACGCTTTTTTATCAATAATTAACATTTCAAGGAATTCAGGCAAGGCCATGGTTTTCCAATAAACACGGCTCATAGTTTGGGATGTGTGCACCATGTCATATCGCAAGGCGCTGGAAGTTGTTGACAAGACTTTGAATGACATCAGAGGCAGTGACAGTCTCATGGGAGGAGTGACTGTGGTACTTGCAGGAGACTTTCAACAGACGGGAATCGTCATCCCAAAAGGCACCAAGGCTGATGAGCTGAATGCTTCTTTGAAGAGCTCCATTCTCTGGCAACATGTTCAGAAACTGAACCGAAGACCACCAGGAGAGCCCGTCTGTTTGAAGATTTAACAGCTGTGCACTTTTCACAGCAACTGCTTGCCAGTGGCAGTAGAGGATTGCCTTATTTTTTTACTAATAGCTCAACATGCATCAACTGCCATGTGAAGAGATGGTTGGCACAATAGATGAGCTCAAGGCCAAAGTCTTTTCTAGCATGAACAACAACTACTCCTTCCACCTGTTTGTGTGAGCGTGCGATTTTGGCTCCACAAAATGATGAAGATGAAAAAATCAAACTGGATCTCTTAGAAAAAATCAATCTAGATCTGCTAAAAATATTACCTGAACCAGCAAGTTCTTTTCGATCTATTGACACTGTTGTCAATCAGGATGAAGATGTAGAGTTTTCATCTGAGTTTCTAAACTTTGTCCAGCCACCTGGAATGCCACTGCACAACCTAATCCTCCAAGTAGGAGCTCAGTCATACTGCTGAGAAATTTGGACCTTTCACGATTGTGCAATGAAACAAGGTTAGTCATGAAAAGCATGAAGCCTCATGTTATCGAGGTCATGACTATGGTCATCATAGCGAAATACAAAACTGAAATTGTGTTCATTCCAAGAATCCCGCTGATCCCATCAGACACAGATTTGCCATTTCAGTTCAAGAGACTGCAATTTCCTCTTAAGCTCAGTTTCGCTATGTCAATCAACAAGTCTTAGGACAATCTCTTAAGGTTGTTGGACTTGATAATATGTCTTCTTGACTTTCTTATGGCCAGCTTTATGCTGGTTGCTCACGTGTTGACATTCCACATAATCCTGAGATATACTTTAACCAAAACGGTTTCACTAAGAACTTTATTTATTTGGAAGCTTTGCATTAACTAATTCCTTGTTTTGTATGGGTTTGTGTTTAACTTAAGTTTTTTGCTTTGTTCAACAGAATAAATACTTTAAATTAAAAACTGTTCTTGACACGTTTTTTAATTAGTTTTCACTGTTTAGTTTTTAATTATAGCTTTTTTTTTATTAAAACACAAGCAGTGCCGGGTATTAATGGTAGTTTTATATATAAAAATTATCTCGGTAGGACTTAGCAATGTCTAGATTTTGAAGTTCGAAATTTAAATTTTTTCTTGAAAAACCGGGACTTCTGATCGAACCCCATTAAGGCAAATCATACTATAAGATAAGGTGAGAAACTTGGATGCTATACGACGATAACGCAAATAAAACTACTCGAAATCAATTTTCACACAGAAGATTTTACTGGATAGAGCGATTCAGTTTCTGTTATCGCTATAAGAAGTGTACTTTCTATGTCGCCCACAAGATTTATTATAACAAAAATAAGGAGCGCACGCTATCCGGGATTCAGTAGATTGTATTTTTGGGGTTTCAACCTAATTAAATAATTAAACAAAATTGGAACGTAAGTAATAATTAAAACTGGATTTAATTCTCCAAACATAAGCTAAAGATATTAATGAAAAAAAGGAAAAATTCCGCGACCTGGATTCGAACAAGGGACTTCGGTTATCACGGCTACATGTTAATAATTCATAAACCTTTTTGTAGCTGACTGAATACGTGAAGTGACGAAATGAATGTGACGAACAGAATGTGTCAATTCGACAGAGTGGCGAAACGATTCTGGGAGTCAAATACTGAGTCAAATCGATTCTAGGGCGTACGGATATAACGACTTGACAAAACGAACGGAAGGAGTCAAATTGACTTGAGTGTCAAAATGATACTGAGCGAAATGAATGTGACGATTTGAAGCATTGAAAAAAGTTTCAGACCAGATGATGTGTGTGACGAACTGATTTTTAAATTATTTATTTATTTATTTATTTATTTATTTATTTACTTATATGCATTCCAGATGGAATAAAGTAAAATTAGTAAAGTAAACAGGAAAAATAATAAAAAATATAGCAAATTGTTGGGAATACATCAGTTACTGTATAAAATGTTTGTTAAAGTTCAGAACAGTATTTTATTATTTTTCAGAGTAGGTTAGTCATGGTCCGTTTGTCCGTTGATATAATGTTCCGTGATTCTTCCAAAATAGGGTAGTTCGGTTGGTAGTGGTAAATCTACTCAAGAATTCGAGCGAATAAATAGCGCTATTTATTATGAGGAAAATTTAAGGCATAAAAATTTAATTCTAATTTCACTAGCTCTTCAGTGTTCCCAATTTTATTTTATTTATATAATTAATTGTAAAAATTTCTGTTTATATTATTTATTTTGAAATTTTCTGTTTATATTATTTATTTTGAAATGTTCAGTTTTTATTATTTATTGTAAAATTTTCAGTTTTTATTATTTATTATAAAGTTTTCTGTTGAGAAGTGGGAATATACTGTGGATAAAGACATGATGCAAAAAACGAACCTCTTGTCCACAAATGTTTTAATGGGCGAATACGTATTTCGATCTCTTTGAGATCATTATTCAACGCAAAATAGGGAAATTTCAACAATCGAACAGTGCAGGGAAAACGAGACGAGTGGTCCGAAAGCAACGCTTTCACTGCCATACTCATCCAGGAAGTAACCAGGGGAAGTACACTGAATTAGGCAAGAAGCCAACTGAAACCTAGTTAAGTCATCCAGAGGATAAGATGGGGTCCTTTGCTATAAGGACGATAGAGTTGATTGTTGATTGACGAGGACCACGAGGAGCTATGAGATCCAGTATTCGGGAAAGATGGCCTTTTGGGTGTCGTCGAAATTGATGTCCAGAACGTGTCGAGGCCTGCGATGCCTGAGGAAACTTCTAAACGTGAGCGGGTGTACCAGAATATCTGCAACCAGAGGATTTGGATGGTCCTTGATCTTCAGAAGCAACTTTTTCAGCGACTCCTGTACATAGCTACCAATTGGAGATATATGGAAATCTTCAGCAATAGAAATATTTGTAGCGACTCTCCTGTCAAGTTGGGCGATAGTCCTCAGAGTAACGTTTTGGAAGGTTTGGAGATCCTTCCATCTGGATCTGCATATTGTAGCCCAGGCAGGCATACCATAAAGAAGAATGGTTCGTATAACCATCTTGTAAAGCAAAAGTTTGGTATCCACTCCAAGAGCGCTGTTTCGTCCCAGAAGGGCAACCAGACTGAACTTCGCCTTCTTGGCTCTACTTATCGCATAGGAGACGTGGTCTCCCCAATTTAGCCTGGCATCTACCACCACACCGAGGTATTTATAATTTTTTACCCACTCGAGCTCTTTACCAGAAAGGAAGAGGGAGTTCGGGGGTTTTCGAAGTTTCTTCGTAATGAACATCGCCTTGCACTTGTCAACGTTTAAGTCGACTCTCCACTTTGCAAACCATTTCTCGCACAGATGTAAGGCCTTTTGTAACCGTGATATGACGTGAGCGGGATTGCGGTCAGTAGTCATGATGGCCGCGTCGTCAGCGAACAGATATAGCTTGCAGTTAGTAAAAGTTGGGAAGTCATGGATGAAAAAGTTGAACAGTGCAGGGCCCAAGACAGAACCCTGCGGAACACCAGCATTGACGTCACAAGGATTAGACATGGAGCATCCAACCTTGACACGAAAAGTCCTGTTTGACAGAAAGGAACTGATCAAGGTAATGAGTTCGTCCGAAAAACCGCAAGTAATCATCTTGTATATGAGGCCATTGTGCCAAACCTGATCAAAAGCTTTACGGACATCCAAAAAGACAAGACCACCGTACTTGGCACAGTTAAGCGGAGTGTTTAGATCTGCAACAAGACGCCAGATCTGAAGTTGACAGGAGTGACCTGGGCGAAAGCCAAATTGCTCATCACGAACGAGATTGTTTGTAAAACAGAATTCGTCAAACCTCTTCAGAATGATGCGTTCGAAAACTTTTGACAGCACAGGTAGCAAGCTTATGGGCCTGTAGCTGACAGCAAGAGCAGGGTTTAGGCCAGGCTTTTGTATGGTAACTATGACGGACTCTTTCCATTGGTCGGGGAAGTAACCATGTCTCCAGCAGTCATTCATGGCTTTGGTAATGAACGAGACAATATTAGAAGGCAAGTTCTTGAGCGCACTGTTTGTAATGGAATCAATACCTGCTGCTTTCTTGGTTTTAAGTCGCTTGATGACGTCGGAGATTTCTTGGGCACTAATGACTTCCGTAGGGGTGGGAACACGATGAAGGTACTGGTAAGCGATACACCCATCGTTAACTATCTGAGTGTTTTGGAGGCTGTCCAAGTTTGTCTCACCAGGCGTGGTAAATTGACTTAACAGGGAATCAGCGATCAATTGTGCCTTATCCCCGTCGCTGGTGACAACGTTGCCATTGCCTGCAAGCAGTGGCGGCAATTGAATTGATCTGTTACCTTTTAAGGCTCTCACAGTTCCCCAGAGAGAGTTGTCCTGGACAGTCAAGGATTTCAGTTTATTGGTCCACCTTTGATTTCGTAGTGCTTTAACCTCCTCCTGCACCTTGCGAGAAAGCCGGTTGTACTTAGTCTTGAAGAAGGGAAGTCGCTTACGCTGCCATAATCTTCTGTAAGAGTTTCTTTCGAGAATAAGACGCCTGATATAAGGAGGCAGGTCGAGGTGTTCAGGACGCTTACGATCGATAGTAGAGGTACTGGAAGTAGTGGCATCGTTGACAACACGGGTGATTGCATTAATGTTACTACTGATATCCTCCTTATCAATAACCTCCTTGTAAGGAATGCTATTTTCCCTAAGAATATCCCTAAAGAGTTTCCAGTCCTGTTTAGAGCGGAGCACAATCTTTTTATCGATGTTTAGACCTTCAAAAATAAGCATCACTGGACGGTGGTCAGAGGATAAGTCGTCAACTGTGAACATATTATAGGGCTTGAGGAAACCTTTAAAAACTGCAATATCCAACACGTCGCTAACAGGAGAGTGGTCGCAGTAGTATGTGTCATCAAGGGGACCAGCAACGAAGGTGTCAATCTCGTTTAACGTGTATCCATATAATATATTGCCGTTTTGATTGGGGCATTTGGAGTTCCACGCGTGGTGCTTGGCATTCAAGTCGCCCCCAATAACAACCGGAATGGACCCAGACAGTAGCTCGTCAAGTTCGCAAGGATCAAGCTTGTGCTTAGGTGGGTTATATAAACAGATAAACTTGATTTCACCTGCGTCCACATCGTTTATAATCACGGAGACTGCTTCCATTCCCACAAAGTCTAGTGTGACAGACTCACGATGATCAATGCCGTCCTTTACAATTATCGCTGCTCCGCCAAAAGCGTGGCTGGAATTTTTACCCAGTGGCCGATCCTTGCGATAAACACTATATCCAGGTAAGGTGAAGACTTGAGTAGATTTCAGGTGCGTCTCGCACACGAAGGCGACATCGACATTCCAATTTGTAAGGAAATTGTAAAACTCGATGCGCTTGCGAGCGATTCCTCTCGCATTCCAAATATTGCAACGGAGTTTCCCTTGATTAACGATCTTGTATGGGTGTCTGTCCATGGTCATTTGCTAGATTCGTGAGAGGCAGTCTGTGGCACTGATTTTCCACTATCCTTGTAGTGATTTAGCAAATTTCCTAGAAACCTGTACATATCACGCAATTGATTGTGGTCGACCGTACGTGTATCACTAGTATCAGCAGGATTGGATGCGACCGAAGCATAGGACTTTCCCTCTACCACTTTTGTGCTTTTGATCCTCTTGACTTGTGGATATTTGGGACACTTGGTGTAGCTAGATGTGTGCTGACCAGAACAACGTATACATTTTGGGGGGTCTTTGCCTTTTATGTTAGTACAATCCCTCGACTGATGGTCGCCAGCGCACTTATTACATCGAGGCGATTCGGTACAACCTTGGGACACGTGGCCAAATCGTAAACAGTTATAGCACTGTAAGGGCCTCTTGTTGCCTCTAAATAACTCAACAATAACAGCTAGAGGACCGACACGCTTCAAACTCAAAAAAGACTTATTGTGTTCATTATTTTCTAGTAAGACCAAAACCATTGGCATCTCTATTGCACCATTTGCTTTTTTCAGCCTGATTGCTTTTTCTGGAAAATAGTTTGCTTTCCTGAGGTCTTCGCAAAAATCTTCCAGCTCGTATGATGTATCAACATTTCGGACAACGTATTTGAGCGTTTTTTCTGATTTCAGTTGATGATGCTGGATCTTCAGCACATCGTTGCTTCTCACTCCGGATACAAGAATTTTATGACTTTCCTCGTCGTGACACTTGATCTTTATGGTGTCCTTTCGACCTGTGTGGGCGGTAATTTTTTCAAGAGGCACATGCTTTTTGATCTCCTCTAAAATTTCCTTTATTGACTTCCCATGGTGACGAACGATGATTGGTGGGATGTATACTGCTCCCTTTTCACGGGTGACATTAATATGAGAAGAACTGTTCTTGGCTTTGTTAGCATGAAGGGCTACAGAGGCACTAGCGCTGACATCAAAAGTGGACATAACATTGTCGATTCTGACACCTCCTTTGTTCCTCTTATTCTGTGCAGTCCGCCAGTCATCTCCATCAGTGTCAGCAGAGTCATTATCAAGCCTTCTCTTTGTGCTTGATCTTGATGAGGAGCTACTGTCGCTGACCTCGCCCAGACCTGCAGGACCTTCTTTACACTCGTATGAAGGGATAGCATTATCTACTAACATGGGTGAAACGGACGTAATGGGAGAGCCCATAAATTCCTTGATAGCATTGGTAAGGTTGGTAATGCCGTTGGTAGTTTCTAAATTTGCACGCTTTACATCTTCTCTAAAACTAACAATATTTATATTTATACTGCTAATATCTTTAGACAGCGCTTCCACCCTTGATTCTAAATCTAGATATTTACTGTTCAGTTCCGCACGTAATGCCTCAAGTTGTCCGTTAATGATAATGTCAAATGTCAGAAATCTCGGATCCTTACACGCATCTTTATACGCTACATCACAAGGTCACACCTTACCGTCAGCATATTTAATAGTGATAGGGAAATTTTTACAAAGCAAGCTATTTATAAGAAAAAGAGGGGCTGTTGACTCCCTCCCAAAGGACCAATCATCGAACACGTCGAACGTCCAATGGGAGAGTCAATCAACACCTCGTACAAAAAATAATAATAATAAAAGCGCGGACCTAGGAGAGATACAGATTCCATACAATTGGCAAGAGTTATACAAAATCTAAAATTATACAAAACAAAATTACCAAAGTATACAGTACAGATTCAAACAACTGGCAAAAGTTATATAATAGAAAAAAGTTAACAAAATCCATAATAAAAATATACATAATAAAAATTCTAAACTATACAATGTAAAAACTTCTATTTATCAACATATAACAGTGAGAAAAAATACAAGGAAACAACCAGAAAATTAAGAAATCTTAAGCAACTTTAATAGAATAGAATCGCCGAGGGGACCTGAGTCGTTGTTCAGCAATATTCCGGGGTCCTTTTTCCCGATCTCCAAAGTCTCGTATGCATCCAGTGATTTCCTGTTCCTTACAGACCTAACGGCAATCCTTTAACAAAACGGCGTGGCCTGTTTCAAGCATGTGCTTGGCTACTGCGGATCTCTCAGGACGACCAAACCTGGCGTGGGCCGTATGCTCCTTGAACCTGGTTTTTATGTTGCGGCACGTGGCTCCTCGATAGGTCTTGGGACACTGGCTGCAACCTATCTCATAAATTCCCGCCTGCGACAATGGTGGAGTTTTGTCCTTAGGGTTTCCGAGAAGGTTCTTCAGAGTATTCGGATTTCTGTATGCGATGGATAGCTGTTCTTCCTTAAAGATTGCCTGTAATTTGACGTTGAGTCCGCTATTATAGGAAATGGGCAATCTGAATTTGGTATCCTCGTTGCTGCTAAGTTTTGTAGAATCCCTGACTAATTTCACAAAACTTCTTCTCCTGACCAAATCTTTAACCAATTCAGAACTGTAGCCATTGACGACTGCTATTTTTTGGATGTGTGCGATTTCGGCGTCAAATCTATCCTTAGACAAGGGGATGTTTAAAGCTCTATCCACTAGAAAGATGAAAGAGGCCAGTTTTTGGCTCCAGCAATGGTTGGAAGACTTGTGTATATATACGTCGGTGTGTGTAGGTTTCGATAAATATCGAATTCCAACATACTGCCAGTCCGTATGATTTTCAAATCGAGGAAAGGATGCATGCCCTCCTTCTCTTTTTCCACGGTAAACTGAATGGTCGGGTAATGACTATTGAGGTCATCCAGGAAAACCTGTAAGTCAACCTTGTTAGTATCGATGATCGCAAAAACATCATCTACGTATCGATACCAAACCTCGGGGAAGTATGCACCGGAGGAACTTAGTTTTGCCTCAAACTTCCTCAAAAAAATCTCCGACAGTATCGGGCTTAAGCAACTCCCCATAGGAGTTCCTGCAGACATGTGATAAAATTCACCATTAAACTGGAAATAATTGTTATTAACGCAGAGTTTACAAAGCCTAGTTATTTCCGAAATCACCGTATTTTCGATCTTGTTGTCTGTCAGGACAGAATCCAACAACTCGAGTATCTTGAATTGGCAAGTTTGGAAATAACGATGTGACGTCGAAGGAAACCAAAATGCAACTATCGGAAACGTTAACGTTCTTCAATTTATCCACAAGGTCGACACTATTTTTGACCGAAAGGTTCACCGGGTCAATGTCCAACTGTCCTAAAAAACCCGCTAGAACCTTAGCTAATTCATAAGTTGGTGCGGAAATGTTCGAGATAATAGGGCGGAACTGGTTTCCTGGTTTGTGTATCTTAGGAAGCGCGTACAACTTGGGAATGACAGGGTTACAGATAGATAAACGACGCGATAGGGGGGGGGATTGATCAAGTTCTTACAGGATTTTAATGCAGCCTTAACACGTCTGACCAACTTTGGTAAGGGGTCCTTTTGGATCTTAGTGTAAGGGCCGTCAGCTAGGAGTTGAGAGACACAAGTGAAATAATCAGATTGACGTAGGATGACTATAGAGTTCCCTTTATCCGATTTTAAATAAAAACAGTCTTTGTTTCTAAGAGACTTGAGTGCAGCCAAGTCCTTACGATTTATAATAGCATTAGCAGAATTTTTCTTTAACTGTTGTGCGCAAGCGGTCCTGATTGCTTGTCTTCTCGCCTGAGGCATGAATTTAATACCGCTTTCTATATCACAAATAATATTTTCTAAGTCAAAACGCCCCTTACAAATAGAAAATTTCAAACCTTTTGACAGTAGGTTGAGTTCCTCTTCCTTGAATTCAAGATCCGTTTTATTGATAATGTATTGACGTAAAAACGAGGAAGGTGGAGGGGGGGCCATTTTCCTTTGTTTGGACAAAATTAAATGGAATTTGTTATCCAATTTTTTGGTTTTTCTCTCAAATAAATGTTGGTTAATAGCGAAAGTATAGTTAGAAAAAGAATCCCAATGTATACTTTGGTAATTTTGTTTTGTATAATTTTTGATTTTGTATAACTCTTGCCAATATATGGAATCTGTATCTCTCCTAGGTCCGCGCTTTTATTATTATTATTTTTTGTACGAGGTGTTGATTGACTCTCCCATTGGACGTTCGACGTGTTCGATGATTGGTCCTTTGGGAGGGAGTCAACAGCCCCTCTTTTTCTTATAAATAGCTTGCTTTGTAAAAATTTCCCTATTTTGCGTTGAATAATGATATACGTATTCGAAATACGTATCGAAATACGTATTCGCCCATTAAAACATTTGTGGACAAGAGGTTCGTTTTTTGCATCATAAAGTTTTCTGTTTATTATATTTATTTTGAAATTTTCAGTTTATATTATTTATTGTAAAGTTTTCAGTTTATATAATTTATTCTGAAATTTTCAGTTTATATTATTTATTGTAAAATTTTCAGTTTATATTATTTTTTTGAAATTTTCTGTTTATATAATTTATTATGAAATTCTCAGTTTATGTTATTTTTTTGAAATTTTCTGTTTATATCATTTATTATAAAATTATTTGTTTATATTATTGTAAATTTTCTGTTTATATTAATTATTGCAAAATTGATTTTTTTTGTGTAATTTATTTGAAAATTTTCTGTTAATGTTATTTTTTGTAAAATTGATTTTTGTATAATTTATATGAAAATTTTTGTAATATAAAATGAAAATATGATCTGAGACCTGATTAAAACTACTCTTAAAAGTTTCCGTTTATTTAATTAAATATTTTTTGTTCGAAAATCGCATATAATTAACATGAAAATTGTGTAGAAAACGCCACGTTTAGAACCAAAATGGCGGCTCCATTTTCGTGTCCTGACCTTCTTTTATAGACCTTGCCCCTAGTTTGTGCGTGATGACGGGACCAGCTTTAACATGGAAGAGACTCACTCTCCCTTATGAGCTCTTGGATATACTTAAAAGTTTTTCCTTGAATTATAATTATTTTGAAAAAGGGTACTTGTTCCTAGAAACGCTATAAAATTTTGTATCTATAGAATATGTCCCTTAATTTTTTTTCTGGTAAAGAATGAATTCAAGAATGGGCTGAACTAAAAGATTTTTAATATACAGGGGTCTCAGAATTTTTAATAACGATAACAACATATTTTATTCTTTATTGTTATAGGTTATTACAATATAAATTTAGGTTAAAGTTTATCAAGGATTTTAATAAATTTTAAATATTTACAAACATCGATGGATTTCTAAAAAGGTCGAATGGTTTTCAAACCATCGATTGCCAATATCGAATGTCGATGTTTTAGCCATCGCACGGCCCTAATTGGTGGCGGCGCAGAGAAGCTATAAATTTTTTCAATCGCCTAATGGCAGTGATGTCACAACTTACATTTTCGACCGTGGAACGGCCTTCTATAGTTTAGGCGTGACCACTGAGAGAGAAGGCCTCCGCAATGAAACTGAATACATTGTCATGGTTCGTACTATTTTCTAGAAATCTAAAATAAGGAGTTCTTAAGGACTTTTGAGAGATTTTTTAAGGACCACTTTAAGAATTTTTTTTCCATTGTACATGAATTAAATTACATTTAACTAAAAATTAATTTAAATTCATACATGTATAAAATTACAATTTATTAATAAATGAAATACATAAAATTTATTACAATTTTATTTATATATAAAATGTTAACACTTTTTTAAATGTCGTTTTTCAGATATTTCGGTATTTAAGTTTTTTATCTCTCATGTCTTCACATTTAATGAAATGGTCAACACTTCTTAAAGCTTTTGCTTTTTTTGCAACTTGAGCAAAGAATTGTTCAAGATCAAAAGATCACATTCTAACTTTTTTCTTTTGGGCTTTTCTATTAACGAAAAAACTGAAGTCGAAAATATTGTATGTGAAACTTATACAGAACTTAGGACTATTTGCAACCACGTAAAATAATGTGGTGGTGTTGAAAACATTGAAATTACAGAGGAGCTTTGAGCATCGGTATTATCAGCTCTATTACCATTCCAAAAAGGAATATTGGTTTCAAATAATTCTTTGGAAGCCTTATATACGTGTACATATCTTAAAAACAAATATGAGATAGAATACTTCCTTTCATTCAGATTAAATCAGGATGTTCTTGAAAATTTTTTTTCATACATACGAGCATCTAATGATCATCCAACACCCATTGAATTCAAATACAGATTACGATGGTTCATACTGGGAAAACATTCATCCGCTGTTTTTTCCATGAATAAAAACACGGAAGAGGGTGATAATGATAACTACCTGATTAGAGCATTAACACCTGAAAACTCCTGTACATTACCAGAATCGGATGTTGATGACATATGTCTCACACAAAATTTGTTGCAAAAACTGGTTGACAGAAGCAATGAACAATTAGCACTGATGAAGATCTTTACACTTTAGATTTGTCTGGAGTTAATTTAGATGCCGAACAAGTAGATCTTTTGAATAACTTTGAATGCCAAACAGCAAGTGATACCGTCAAAATGGAAGGTCTCAAATATATTGCTGGCTACGTTGCACATCGATTCAGAACAAATTACAATTATTTAGCACGTGAAGGAAAGCAATTTCAAATCTATGGTGATTGTCCAGATTGGATTCAGTTCGTGTCAAATGGTGGGTTGACATACCCATCTGAAGATTTGATAACAGCAACTCAAATTTCAAATTCTGTCTGAAGAATTTCATGGGACAACTCTGTCAAATCAAAAGTATTTGTTTCTAAAAGTAGCTAACCTGGTTGAAAAAAAACTTCCTCCTAATATCAAAATACCACGTGAAGTTTTACTTTGTTTAATTAGGACAAGAACTTACATAAGAATTAAAGAATTAAACAAAAAAAATTATCTTGAAAATAACAGGAGTAACCGGAGGAAGATGTCCAAGCTAACAAAATAAATAATAACCTTTAAAAAATAAATATTTACATTTTATTTAATTCACTGTAATATAGAATGTTTATCCTGTAATTATATTTTGCTGATACTGAACCCTATAGTTCATCCAACAAGAGAAAAACAGGGTGTGTCACAGGAAGTTTCAGATTAGCCAATCAGAGAAAGGGGGCCTCATGCGCTTAATCACTTCTGTCTCATGTCTCATTGAAGAAGCGCTTTATAATATTACAGCAGAAGCTTTAATATTATTCAGTTGCTTTGCTTTAATTATAATTAAAAATATTGTACACTTCATAAAATTATCTTTTAACTCAATTTTATATATATCGTTGTTCGAGATTCCCTGGGCCTTTTCTTTCCAGGAGTCGAAAAGCGAGGAGAGGGGGGTGGTAGCTTCGCATGAAGACGCTTCGTTTCCTTCTTGAACAATTGTTCGAACGCAAGAAAAAGAAACTTGCGTTGCCTTGGAAATTTCTTCTATCAAAGCAGATGAGCTTTTAAAACACTATTTTCCTTTAAAGTAGCAAAATACGTTCCACACAAATCTCCCTAGCCTGGCTGTGAATAGTTTTTCCTTGTTTGGCTGAAGAGTTGTTGCACGGGCGTCGCCATTACAAATTGACTTGTGTAGCCGCTGAAGGAGAGATCCCACAAAGCATTGCGGATGAGTGAGTAGTCGATATCAAACCGGAAACACACCCTGTTTTTCTCTTGTTGGACGAAGTATAATGTGTTTGTGTTAATGGGTGTGATTACTTAATAATGAAAAAAATCATTTATAAATATATTTTTTTGAAAATTTTTATGGATCTGTAAATGTAATTATATTTCTACCAGATATTTGAATAATAATTTTAAAAAATATCAAAAAATATACAAATATCATTAAAAATTGCCATTGTAGGATAAAATAAATTTAAGAAATTTTTTTATTACATTAGAAATTTTTTTTGTTTTGTAATCGTTAAAAGGTTTATATGATAAATAAAAGTTTATTCACAAATTATTTTTTTTTAATTTTAACATTCTTGACACATTATTTAATAATGATCTTGATCGTTTATTTAATTCGCAGCGGCATTTTTTATTTTTTTCTTATTAATTATAAAAGAAAAATATTCATGTATCAGTATGTAAAGACCGATTTAAAAATCTTATCGAAAACTTTTTTACTATCTATTAAAAACGTTTAAACTATAAAATTTTAGAAAACATTTAAAGAAATAAATTTCATAAAGTATTAGAGTCAAAATTTATTTTCAAACTTTATGATAACGACAGTAATTTCATGTTTACTTAATTTTTGCAAAGGTTAATCCTTTTTGAATTAGCTGTGTCCCATATCATAATTATTTCAAATGCAACTCTTCGGAAATTTGCTCCCCAGACGACGTCATTCAACATCACTGCTGAAGTGCGTTTGACCTTGGCCTGCGCAAGAGCACACCTTTCTATTCACACCATGCCTGTTTGGATGTTAGTCATCAACTGGCTAAACATAATAGAATAATCACCCCTCCTATGATTCACAATTATCTGCCTGTGGACATTTGATAGGGGAAAATGTGAATGTAAAAGGAGGAAGAGAGTGCAATACATAAGATAATTTGATCAAGGAGTTAAATCAAGGAAATGAATGTAGATCTACATTCACTTAACGTGATTTGATAGATTAATTTCCCTTCCAAAAATTAAATCAAAAAATTTTGGCCTTTTTAAAATATTTTAGATGTCTTAAACATATACACAAAATTATCTTTAAAAAATAGGAAATATAGGAATATTTGTCCATATATAGGAGTTTATAGGAACCTTAAAAAAATACAGGAAGACAGGGATGCCTGACATCGATTGTGCTCTGCTCTAAAGAGCTTAGGGATATTCTTAGAGAAAATAGCATTCCTTACAAGGAAGTTATTGATAAGGAGGATATCAATAGTAATATTAATGCTATATCCCGTGTTGTCAACGATGCCACTACTTCCAGTACCTCTACTATCGATCGTAAGCGTCCTGAACACCTCGACCTGCCTCCTTATATCAGGCGTCTTATTCTCGAAAGAAATTCTTACAGAAGATTATGGCAGCGTAAGCGACTTCCCTTCTTCAAGACCAAATACAACCAGCTTTCTCGCAAGGTGCAGGAGGAGGTTAAAGCACTAAGAAATCAAAGGTGGAACGAAAAACTGAAGTCCCTGACTGTACAGGACAACTCGCTCTGGGGAACTGTGAGAGCCTTAAAGGATAACAGACCAATCCAATTGCTGCCACTGCCTGCAGGCAATGGCAACGTTGTCACCAGCAACGGGGATAAGGCTCAATTGATCGCTGATTCCCTGAAAAGTCAATTTACGACGCCTGGTGAGACAAACTTGGACAGCCTCCAAAACACTCAGATAGTTAACAATGGGTGTATCGCTTACCAGTACATTCATTGTGTTCCCACCTCTGAGGAAGTCATTAGTGCCCAAGAAATCTCCAACGTCAACAAGCGACTTAAAACCAAGAAAGCAGCAGGTATTGATTCCATCACTAACAGTGCTCTCAAGAACTTGCCTTCTAATATTATATCGACCATTACCAAAACCATGAATGACTGCTGGAAACTTGGTTACTTCCCCGACCAGTGGAAAGAGTCCGTCATAGTTACCATATAAAAGCCTGGTCTAAACCCTGCTCTTGCTGTCAGCTACAGACCCACAAGCTTGCTACCTGTGCTATCAAAAGTGTTTGAACGCATCATTCTGAAGAGGTTTAACGAATTCTGTGTAGCAAATAATCTCGTTCGTGATGAGCAATTTGGCTTTCGCCCAGGTCACTCCTGCCAACTTCAGATCTGGAGGATTGTTGCAGATCTAAACTCTTAACTGTGCTAAGTATGGTGGTCCTGTCTTTTTGGATGTCTGAAAAGCTTTTGTTCAGGCTTGGCACGAAGGCCTGATATACAAAATGATTACTTGTGGATTTCCTGACGAACTTATTGCCTTGATTAGATCCTTTCTGTCGAACAGGATATTTCGTGTCAAGGTTGGCTGCTTCATGTCTAACCCGTTTGATGTCAAAGCTGGTGTTTCCCAGGGTTCTGTCCCAAGCCCTGCGCTCTTCAACTTTTTCATCCATGACTTCCCAACATTTACAAAATGCAAGGTGTATCTGTTCGCTGACGACGCATCCATCATGACCACTGACCGCGTACCCGCTCATGTCATATCTCGATTGCAGAATGCCTTACATCTGTGCGAGAAATGGTTTGCTAAGTGGAGATTCAATCTAAATATTGACAAATGCAAGGCGATGTTCATTACAAAGAAACTTCGGAAACCCCCGAGTCCTCTTTTCCTTTCTGGTAAAGGGCTCGAATGGGTAAAACATTACAAATACCTCGGAGTGGTAATAGATGCCAAGCTAAATTGGGGCGACCGTGTCTCCTACGCCATCAACAAGGCAAAAGCGGCAAAATTCAGTCTGGTAGCTCTTCTGGGGCGAAACAGCGCGCTTGGATTGGACTGCAAACTATTGCTGTATAGGACGGTAATACGATCTCCTCGTGCCCCTCGTCAATCAACAATCAACTTATTCGTCCTTATAAGAAAGGACCCAATGTTATCCACTGGATGACTTAACCAGGTTTCATCTGGCTTCTTGCCTAGTTCAATGTACTTCCCCTGGTTACTTCCTGGATGAGTATGGCAGTGAAAGCATTGCTTTCGGACCGTTCGTTTCGTTTTCCCTGCGCTGTTCGACTGTCGATAAACAAGTCAGTTTTCTCAGATGTTTCCCGAGGCTCTCCTTGTCTGCTGAAAGATGAAAGCAAAGCTTTTGAAAGACGTTTACAGGTTGTATTGGGTTTTTTTTCCATTATTGTTGCTTTATTCTTTATTTTTGCCTTATTTAGTTGTGGTTAAAGAGTTTTGTTTTTTCAATTCTTTCATTATTACTATCCACATAAAATAATATTTTGTTTTACTCTACATACCTTTTTTTGCTCCATGGTGTTCCACTTGGGAACCGGACGTTTACCACACTGGAAATTAACCACACCGGACATTTACCACTGGACAATTGCCACACCGGGCATTTACCACATCGGACATTTACCACACCTAACTGCTTCAGTATCGTTCTTGTTCAGAG
>JAHWFO010041074.1:0-33912 GCA_023313115.1 Rhysida immarginata
GATGTCAAAAGACAAATGCCGTTGCATTCGAGATCTGATCGATTGAATCCATAAACGGTGGTCGCAATTCCTTCGTAGCTGTAGTATATATAGGATGTATAATGCGCTCCTCTGAGATAATAAGGAATTGCATTAATCCTAATGAAGAAACCACAAAAGAGCATCATATGCATGGCGAAGGCGCAACCTACGAGGATGGCACCCTACACAAAACAGTAAAATTAATTACAAGTTTAAAACAAAAAATTATAATTAATGTATACTCGTAAGTTAAAAATAAAAGAAAGAGACGGTAAACGTTAAAATTAGCACGTTTTTGGACTAATCGCTGTTGGGATTAGTGTTTTCGTATTTGTTTGTACGAAATAAATAGGATGATGAGATATTATGCAGATGTCTTTTGAAACAATGTTATAATAATTGTGGGTTTATTCATCTGCTATACATTATATAATAATGAAAAACGATAAAAATACGAGGGTTGGGGCATAAGTCATGGCAACTATTTTTTTTGTGAGAATTCGACCGTGGGGGGAAAATGCGAAATATATAGATGAAAGGACAAGAATGGAAGAAATGTACTGACATTTAGCAACACGGAAATATTTTGCTCTTCATGTTTATTAAGGTAGTTATAACATTACAACTTTCATGTTCCAGAATCATTACAGCACAAATACCCGTTCTAAAGGGCCTCAAAGTAGTCCCCTGAACGTTCACAGTACGCTGCCAACGATGTGACAGGCGCCCATATCATCTGCTTCACCATTTCTCTCACCATGTGGAAATCTGGTCATCTCCTGTTGTACAATATTTGCAATGTCCATTCGTGTCCGAAGCTGTCTACCACGTAATGGTTCCTTACCGTCCGTATAAGATCAAAATCACATGGAGAAAAGTCCGGAGAGTATAGTGGGTGCTCCAATTCTTACCAAAGCCAGCGGAGACCGGCTATATTGAGCGTTGTTCAACTCGGATTACATCCATCCTGCACGGCGGTTGACTAAGAACTGATTTAACATTGTTCTCTATGCAACAAAAGGAAATCACAGGGCCACCTGGTGTTATGGAAATATACTATGAATGAACGGTTTCCTCGAGACATATGACATTTTGTGATACCATCCCTTAGCTATGAGAAAAAAAATAGTTGCCATGACTTATGCCCCAACCCTCGTAGATAAAAATGAACTAAAAGGAGAAAAACGACGAGATCTCTCGTCCTGGCCTCAGGACATCTTCAGGTCATCTGGTTTTGATTTAAGGGCTCTCACCTTTTTTTCTGGACATTTGGTGGAGTTGGATGTCAAGCAAGAGGTATGGCTTTAGTAGGGGAGGATGAATGACCTGGGGGGGGGGGCCGCGTTAAATGGACCGTATGGAACGGAGTCTGGAAGTAGAAATGTAAACAAAACGAAAACAATCGAACTCAAAAGCCAACATAAATGATTGAGATGAAAGTAGATGATCTAATTATAATATTAATTGTCAATTTGGGTAGATTTAATAAAAGCAACTTGTTAAATTATCTTTTTTATGTAAATTGACTCTTTGAGAAGTCTTTTTATATAATTTTGCTCCCAATGGCTGCCTTGTTCTATGCCGTTGGGTGATCATTTGTGCAAACGTGGAAAGCTACGGGATTATTGATATCTTTTATTCTGCATACTTTTTATGTTCTTGTATACGTGTTTCTAGTTGTCTGACCTGTGTATGATATATTGCATTGTGAGCAGGTATATTGTAAATCAGTTCTGAGTTTTTTCCCCGTGCTGGAGGTGATATGTTTAATTTAACTAGGCTGTTGAAAAATTAAAGAGTTAGGGTTGTGAAATACTGGTTGAACTTTTTTTAATGTCACGATTTAATTTATGGTGGTATTAAAAAGAGAATTTAATGTTTTCTTTTTCATTTTCTTTATACGTTTGTTGTTTTTCCAACAGGATTCATATTATTCCTGACGATATTCGTTAATACATTTTGTCACTAGTTGTTTTGGATAACCATTTTTTCCCAATTTTATCCAAAGCTTGTCTATTTATTTTGAATCTTGATTGGAGAGCAGAGTTTGTATATGCGAGATAAATGATTTTTAATGATGTTCATTTTGTGGTGGCAAGGTTGATAAGAGTTATAGTTGATGGTTATAGTATCTTATGTGGGTTTTTCGTATAAATAAAATATCATCCTGTTATTGTGGCTAGTGATCATAAGATCTAGGAAGATGAGCTTGTTATTACTTATTGCGGTTACGGTGAATTGGAGGAGGAGTTAGATTGTAAATAATTTACGATGTTTTGAATTTTACAGTCTTTTGTGATTATTAAAATGTCATTCACATATCTTATCCAGCATACTAGTTTTGATTTGAATTATGATTTGTTTATTAATCATATTCCACATTATGCGCATAGAGGTTGGCGAGAAGTGGGCTCAGGGGACTTTCCATTGGTAGGACTTTCCATTGAGAGAGTAATTTATTGTCGAATGTGAATTAAATAATAAAAAAGACAAGTGTGGATAATTGTGATGGTAAACTTAGAACTAATAAAAAACTCTTTCACCACAACGATAATAGATTGAAAATATACAACCTGATACTGGAAGTACTTTTCGGAAGCAATTGCTTCCATCATTCAGCAGCCCAGGAGCACCTCAAGGAAACTGAGAGAACCCTGTGAATTGATTATTATCTATTCACAATTTTACAGAGAATGTGAATTGATTATTATCTAAGCACAATTTTACACCTTCTATGAGATTGTTGATTGTAGTGCTATCAAGCTGTGTCTGTAAATATTTGTTTGAAGATATGTAAGATTTGTGAGATGGGAACACGTCATATTTGCTGTTTACATCTAAATTATGAATTTGATAGTTACTCTTTAATTTTTTGGTTTCTAATTGTGCTTTGGTAAGAATTTTTACATGAATAAAGGAAATTAAAGTATGGTGTTAAAATTTTTTTCCAGATATTGGACTAATTTATACGAGGCGGAAATTTTTGTTGAGGTTATGAGTCTTGGTTTTTTGTTTTTGTGTAGTTTTGGAATTGAGAAGCAATTTTTAGGAAGAGAATAGTTTGGTCTCAGGTTATTGTAAGTAGTATCGTCAATCATTTTACACTTTTTCCATTTTAAAAGCAGATTGATGATTTTGTTCAGGAAGTATTTCGACTTATCTTGTAGTTCTGATTGAAAATTTGTGTTATTAATAAAGTCCATAGTGCTTTCTATGTATATATTCAGTTTTGTATTGAATGATTATTTTTTTGCCTTTATCTGTAGAGGTGGTGTGAAGTTCTTTTTCCTGAATGAATCGTTTTAATTCTTTTAAGGAGTTGCGTGTCGTTTTGTCTGATGATGATAACTTATGTATACTGAATATCGCTTTGTTTTTTCTTTATTGCTTTTTTTATTTTAGGGGATTGTTGTTAAAGCAGCTTCAATATCAGCTATATAGGCAATTTATTCAACGAGGCAGGCAATATGAAATTAAGACCTAATGATAGAAGTTGCAAGAAATTATGGAGGATGTCAATGTCGGTGATATTAATAATATTATTCTGGTCGTTTTGGTTTAACAATTTGCAGACTTTTTCATTTCTTGTTTTGCCTAAGCTTGTTTTTAATTCATCACATTTGTTCTTGATGTAATCTAAGATAGAATGTAATGAATGAGGATCTAATTTTTTGTTCAGGATGGCGCTTGTTTTGCTTAATGCGGTTATTAGACTATCCAGTGTTAAATTTTGTTGTTTAAATTATATTAGAGTAGGAGTTGTAGTAATATACAATTGATTAAAAATATATACTCCTGTTAATGGAAAGTAGAATAACATAAAATGAAATAATAAAATCTAAATAAAAGTCACCCAATGTGGAGAAATACAAATGAGGTGGAAGTCTTATGGAAGTCTTCACCTGTGTTTTTTTTTTGTCTACATCAGTCTCCATAAGACTTCCACCTCATTTGTATTTCTCCACATTGGGTGACTTTTATTTAGATTTTATTATTTCATTTTATGTTATTTTATTTTCCATGAAAAGGAGTATATATTTCTAATCAATTATTGTTTAAAGTTAGCTATTACAATGTTTATTTCCGCCTTATCGATGATATTTTTGATGCCTATATCGTTGGCTCTGTAATTGATTTTTGCATAATTAGGTATTTTTCTATGTGAAATTGAAACTTATTAAATTCCAAATGCGACTTGGTGCGTTCAAATTTAAAGATCCCTTTTCATAAGATCTTATTCTATTTTTTAACATTGAATGGGTGCCGTAGGGGTTGCTGAAGAACATGATGTCAACGAATATGTCAACGGAAAGTATATTTATATCACTACGGTGTATGTACAGATTGGAAACCTAATTATTACAGGTATGGGATGATGAATTAGTGATGATGATATACTGAGCTATCTTCACCAATCTGCGAAGACAAGATTTGGAACTTAGAAATAGTGTATCTGGTAAGTGTACACATGTTAGTTAAGAATTCTTAGATGAGAAAGTATGTGTGATGATAAGTACAAAAGATATATAATTAAATTACTAATCCAATTCAGCTACTTAGGCTATCACCTGCTCCTTAAGTGATATAAGTATATAAATCGCACATGACAACCAATACTACCAAATATCCAGAAAAAGTGGAGAGCCCTTAAACCAAAGCCAGACGACCTGAAGATGTCGTTCTTCTTTTTTTAAAACCTTATTTTTATCGTTTTTCATTATTAAGTACTCAAAGGTGCTTTATGCTGTCAGTGTGGGGAAAAGTGTCTGTCTCTGTCCGTAACTCTAACTCCTCGAAGGCTATGAAATATTTTCAGAATCTGTTTTCGTCAATCGATTAATATGGCCCATGACACAAAGATGATCGAAATCGGTTTAATGCCACGTGCACAAATGGTACCTTCATGGTCCCATCTAGCAATTTTCAATGCAACGACGTAGTAAGTAATACATGAAACAGATCGTAATGACGAGCTATAAACGGTTATTAATTATTGTTTTCGTCAATTGATAAATATGGTTCCGCGAATGAACCATTTTGAAGATTGGCATAATTTATACAATAGCAGAGGCTTTAATGATACCCTTATGACTCCCTCTAAAAATTTTAATGATAAGATATAAACAACTCGAAATGATTAAATAAGAACGAATAAAACGTTATTGTGTACGTTTTCTCCCATGCATACTCAATCAAGTTCATATCCGGAGATCTTGCTGGCCATTCGATGCGTTGAATTTCCTCACTTTTTAGAAAGTCAACCACCATCAGAACTCTTTCGGGAGAATAAAATCTGGACCCATGGCACCTCTGAATCCTCTAACATGACCCTCTAGTGAAATAGTTTCAGTAAGACATGTTTTAATGATACCATTATGCTACCATTGGAAATTTCCAATGCTAAGTTATACGTATAATAATTAAGCATTGTTGTCGTGGGCTTGGAGCACGCGCCCGTTGCGATTGCTTTGTCGAGGAGCTTTAGCTAAATTTTAAATTCTGAAATTTAAAATGACTTCTATTTCACAGCTAAAGCTGCTCCTTGGAATGTTTGCAAGATTATATTTTCTGTCAAGTTAAAAGAGGAACAATGAAAATGCGGGGAATATATACAATCATAGAAAATATTCAAAATGACTTCCACGAGCAGAAATGGATTGCTGGCCTCGTCGGGTCCAGGACTGCCTCACACCCAAAACTTTCTCCCATATCCTTAACTTCCCGGCATTCGTCTTCCACTCTCTCTTGATTATCATCAATATCATGAACAGGAATGATTTTAGATGTACATAAAAATCCGTACGGTTCAGATCGGCAGATCTAGCAGGCCATGCTATAGGTCCTCAACACGACCAATCATGTGGTTATAATTCATCAAGTAATATTTCGGGACATATCTTTATACATGTGCAATTTTTTTCCGCATTTCAATTGTAGAAACCGACTACGTATAGTCAGTCCACCTTGTATAATGCAAATACCTAAAGTTTCTACTTCTACATCGAAAGTTTTGAAGAGATTAAATGTATACGAGTTGAATAAATATATGGAAACATTTGGCGAAATAACGAAATCTTTATTTAACATGGTGTTAGAACGCCGTTGACACCCAAGGCAGCCTGTATTTGGAATATTGGAGATTGTAATTGGGCTCTGCAGTCACGTTTGCAGCATTGTTTTCTTATTCCAGGCCACAATCTTTTTCAATTTCCTTTTGCTCTTACAGTCAGATGAATGATTCACGCTTATGCTTATCAGTCAACGTTTTCTCGGAAACTGTATAAGCTGTTAAAACCTATGATACTGTACCAAGCGAGAAAAGGAATTGTAAAGAAATTGACAACGTTCAATCACAGAGGCACCAGGAAGACGTACGAAAAATATGCACGCTTTGAAATTCAGTAAGTTCTGACAGGACTAAATATTACTAGCAGAAGACGCTGTGAATGAAGAAATTGAGACTTCCCATTCGTTAACGAGGTGTCTATTCACACAGGGAAAACAAAAGGCATTCACTTCCGTCTTCAGTCCGAAACATATCTTCAATTTCAAACCAGCAAAGTGTGATGAAGACTATTTCCATATTTTTGTCCAACTCCTGTAAGCATCGATTAGAAAATATATAGTACCTGACTATTCGTTAATGCTCCAATACCTAGACCGGAAGTTATACTTGCCAGCACTGCCGATATTTCAAATAACAGAAAATAGATAAATCGAAATAACTCGTTAGGCTGGGAAGTCATCCAGTATACAATTGATGTAAAAACCACAACGTAAATAATCTATCAGAGAAATAAAAAAATCGTGTACATTAACTGAAATCTATTTAAAATAAGGCCGTATATAAAGGGTGAGGCAAAAGTCTGTTACGCTTTTTCTAACTTGGGATACAAATATGGATATGTAAATTCCACTTAAAAGCAATGAATAGGAAATTGATAGTTATCTTTCTGATGGTACACTCAGATTGATTTCAACTATGCAAATTAGGATAAACGCAAATCGTATCTTCTAAGCCTGTAGCGGGAGATAAAAATTTCCAATTGTAAAGTTATTCAGCATCAAATTCCGAACAAAATTTTTTTTTATGAAAATAGGAAAGAAAATTCCACAGCCTAGATTCGAACCAGGAATCTCCAGCTCTTCAGCTCGATCAACGGACCATCCAAAAAATAGTATCGCCGTTGAACATTCGGGTCTTCTACTGTTTGTAGCTTACAAATAGTCATACACAGGATAAAAATGGAGTCAATCCAAACAGTCAGTCCAGAAAGTGTTTAATGTGGTGGCTGCCTGAAAACTTAATTCTGCATGTAATTTCATCAAAAAAGATGGGTGATATTTGGGTGCGATTTTTGGGTGATCCGTTGATCGAATTTTGGAAGTTTCTTTTTTTTTCCTTCAGGAATTTGATGCCGAACAAGTTTATAATTGGAATTTTTTGTCTAAATTCTATTTCAAATGGCTTTATAACCATACAAAACTAACACACATGTTAATAAATATAATGAAGAATAATACATGATAATCAATGTGACACATGTGCTTTTGTTAATACATAATAAATGTGACTATATTAGTTTCGGTTCGAAGTTTTATTATCAGTCCGTGAGCTTTCCTAGTTAGCGTACCATTAGAAAGGTACCCTCAATTAATAGGAAATTAAATGCCATTAGTAGAATTTACAGGGAACGCGTCAATTGGACGAGTGCAACTAGGCGTTGGCCAAGTGGACGATACCCAAATGGACGAAGAAAATTTTATAACTTAAAAAAAAAACTTTAAAAAACAACAACTTTACTTTTCCATCCCGTTTTTATAGACATTTGGGCGTCAGAAATATTTTAAAACATCAAATTTTACAAAATTAATTTTATTATCACTTTATTTAGCTATTATTTTATTATTATTACATATTAATATACACCATATTGCCATTAATAATTTTCTTACTATTAATTTTCGTCTATAATCTATTTGCGACATAGTTCATGATTGTATACCATATCTCAAATGGCGTAATAATTTTTGCTCATAAGTGTTTCAAATATGCTAGTTTCTCAAATATCAATTCTTTATGGGAAAAGTTTTTTAATTTTTTTAACATTCCAGTTATTTTAGATAAATCAACGCTCAATATATTAATATCTTTAACAAAGGTTCCATTGTCACTATAACATGTTCCCAAAGCACGTGCTTTATTCACAAATTAACATATTCACAAAATTTTACCTCCCCCAATTCTTCAAAATATTTTAAAGAAGTAAACTACTTTATAATCATTATATAATTTTTTTCTTATTTCTAATCAGTTATATCTTTTTTTACCCCAAGGATATTCTAAATGGGATTATATTGATATTACATTTATATTTTCAATAATTGGGATTATTATTTTTTCCTTATAAATGAACTGCTCATCGATCCATTACGCGTCAGACTGCTTTTCACTGATGTTCATTATAGCTAAAATTTCTTCATTTCGTTTTGTTACTATATGAGATGGCCGTATTTTTGGCATAACAGGAATTATGCCACAGCTCTTTTGATGATACCTCTAACTCGGAAACTCCTGGTTGGAATTCGATAAAATAACAGCTTTATGTACCCTGTTATTTCTCCAAGTTTCATTAATAACTCAGGCTTTACAGAACCTGAGTTATTAACTTGTTGATCTTGGTGGCGGCATTTTTATTTCTGTTCATATCTTAGTTATCGTTCAAATTCGGACCCATGTTCATATCAACTTTTTTCTTAGAATCACCCATACTACCTCCCCTCCAAATTTGTAACAGAGTTTCAGATACATCCTGTATATTTATAATAGTGATAACTGGATTCAATTGCAACAAAGTAGTTTTATTATTAATACGCGTTTCGGTTTTTAAACCATCGTCAGTTATGTTTCAAGATTTAAAAGATTTTGAGCCACTTATATACAATGATATCTAAAACAACTGGATCGCTGACTTACTGGGAGAGAACTGAGGCCGTAATTCTATGCCTCCTGAAGATACTAGTCAATGACCTGAAGGGATCGTTTACGAGAAATGAGCGTTTTTCAGGGATTTGAACTTATGAGCGTTTATGAAGAATTATTGTTTTTGAGGGATTTAACCTACTAGTCAATTTATGAGCGTTTATGAGGGATTTAACCTTGCTTTTTAGGCCACCTGACGCTACTAGTCAATGACCTGAAGGGAAAATTTATGACGTATTTTGGCTTCACTTCTCAATGCCGACTGCGGATAGAGTCAGCGATCCAGTTGTTTTATATATCATTGCTTATATATTATATTTTGAGCAACATGGAGGGTGGGCTAGGCTCCACGTCATTTCCCAGTTGGTGAAGGTGTTAAATGGGTCCACATGGGCCTTATTTCACCCCAGTCGATCTCGGGAAAGACTAGAAGAGTACATTTCCAACAACAAAAAATTGGAGGGGGGGGGGGGATACATGTATCAGTGAATGTTATAAACACAATTAAATATACAAACAAATTAAACAATAAATTTAATGCTATGCACTGCAGAGTGACACTATCGAAATTATTCATTAGGAGACCATTCTGATGAAAAAATAATTGGGAGTCTACTAATAAATAAAATGAATTCTCATGGGAGTCTATTTTTTCGACATATACTCCTGTGCTATTATTATTGGCTATATGTAAGAATGAACGGATATTTATAAGAGAAAAGGACGAGACCCAAAAACCCTGGAATACAATAAATAATAGTTATTAAATAAAAAAATACAGAATAAATAATAATTGACAAAATAATTATTAAATAATAAATAAAATCAAAATAAAACTAGAAATATAAAATAAAATAAAAAGCTGACGTTTCGAATAGAGACTATCCTTTATCAAAGCAAAAAGGATAATTTTCTAAAGGCAATTAGAATATTACAGGATTATCCATAACTTCAGGATGTAAGTATGTGTTATGAAAGGTAAATAGATGTTTTAATATAAAAAAAAATTAAGTTAAATTTATAATATACTTTTGATATCACATATTAGATTTTTATCTAATTTTAATTAAAAATAAAATTTTGTAAAATTAAATAAATATTTTTATAATTATTGCATTATAATTATTTTTATATTTCTTACATTTTTAAATTTAGTTTTTATTTAAATTATTTAAGGATATTTTTATTTAAATATTTAAATTTTTGAATTAAATTTATTGTAAAATACTGTTCACGTTTAGCTCATTGCGTTGTATGTGTGCGCATTTTTCACTGTGGGCATTTTTATCCATGGGCTTTTTTTTCCATGTGGGCATTTTTCAGTGTACGCAACTTTCCGTGTAAACTTTTTTCCATGTACGCTTTTTTCATGTTCGCTTTTTTCATGTTCGCTTTTTTCATGTGCGCTTTTTTCAAGGAAACCATGAAATTATATGATAGATATAAAATTGTCATAATTCATAACATTTCATTATTACATTGATGTTTTTTAATGCAAATGACTAAGAAATAAAATAAAATGTAAATGGCAAAGTTGTTATTTTTTTTTAGTTTGTTCTTTTTATTGAAGTTATAAAATTTTTGCCGTCCCTTGATTAGCGTCCAGTTGTACTTTAGCCCAGTTAACTATTGTTCTGATGTGACGTAGCCGAATTGTGTATCCCTGATACAAGGAGGGTAACAGGGTTTTGACTCACTCTGTATATGGTTTCTAAAATTATCAGCTACTAAATGCAATTTCTTGGATCGTGGAAAAACAAAAATTTTATAAAATTCATATATTAATCACGAAATTCAAGAAATAAAGTATCTTTTGAATATCTATTATTACCAATTTATAAACTCTTCTTTTAATTAAATGGAGACATCTTTTTTTAAAAATAAAAATTGCATTTAAACTGGATCACAATAACGGACAAAACATTATTTTGGGCTAATAGAATCCACTGTTTTTATAGATCGACTGAACAGCAGTTAGCAGTAATTGTTTTAAATATATTCCAGTTTTATTTTTAATGAAGAGACATCAACAATAATATTAAATCATTAATCAAATAGTATTTTATTGAAATAAGTAGGCTATCTGGTCAAATTTTAAAACTGCCAACAATAAAATTTAATGTTTCATTGTAAGAAAGAAAATCCATTATCTTATGTATAAAATGCTAAAACTTCCTACAGCTACTGCTCTGTGGCCCTATGTTTTTGTAGTATCAGGTCGTTGCATATCAAATATCGGATTCCGAGGTGGGTTCCGCGCTTCAGCACGGTTTTCTCGTTTAGTAGCAAGTACCCATAACAAAGTGGTACATTCCCAGAGATAAACCTATCAGCGACCAGCTGCTGAAATTTGCATGTCTGCGATGATATTTAATAGTGTTTGAACCCAAGCGAAGATAGTCATGACTTCATACGAATTACGTGTGATAATGCATTACGAGTTCAGGTTGAATCACACTGCATACAACGCCTCTCGAAACATCAATAAGGTATTCGGTGTAGGCACCATAAACGACCGTCTGTCCAACCTTGGTTCCGAAAATCCGGGCGGGAGTGACGGGCCTGGCAAATGAGCCACGCAGTAGACCGCCCAACGTGTTGAATGACGCTGATCTGAAGCGATCTGTGGAAGAGGAACCGTCAAAATCTGTTGTGGACCTTGCAGGGGATCATGCTGTATCAGCGTCGACTGTCAGTAGACACCTTAGGACCATCGGCAAGGTGAAAAAGCAGGGCAAATGGGTCCCGCTTACGGAAAACCAAAGAGAGCGTCGATTGGAGGTGTGTACGGAATTGCTTTTGCGCCATGAAGAAGCGGGAATTCTTGATCGCATTGTCACCTGCGACGTGAAGTGGCTCCTATACGATTTTTATTTTAACTATTATTTCATTCAAAAAATCTATCTGATAATGAGGAAAAATACCTCGAAAACTTTAATTTACAACTTCAAAACTACTGCAAGATTTTCATCATTATTATTAATTATCCTTTTGAACTATTTCTTCAAAATTTTATTAAATTGTAGGAAGCGGTCAGTACAGTGGCTAGATGGTGATGAACCCCCGTAACAGTTCCTAAACCCACGTTGCACCACAGGAAGCTTATGGTTACAGTTTGGTGGAACATCCGTGGTGTACTGCATTACAGCTTCCTGCAGCAGGGGGAGACGATCACCGCTGTGACGTATGTCGTGAACTGCATCGTATGCACACAAAACTGTGTCAGCAACAACCTGCACTTGTGCATCGCAAAGGCGTCCTTCTGCTGTATGACAACGCACGTCCGCACGTTGCACGAACGTCCGTACAGGCACTACAGGCTCTGGGCTACGAGGTGCTTCCACACCCCCCCCCCCCCGTACTCTCCGGACCTCTCCCCTATCGACTACCATCTTTTCCAGTGCCTGGACAATATTCTCCGGAGGAAAACATTCCTAACCCAAGCAGACGTCGAAAACGCATTCCGGGAGTTTGAGTCCCGTGACCATGGATTCTATCAAAGAGGGCTCGAGAAGCTGCCAAATCGTTGGCAACGTTTGGATTGCAATGGGGGTTATTTCGAATAGTACGTGTGAAGGTGTCCTTTCTAGAAGGCCATGAAAGATGACCTCTGCAATCCGATATTTGATATGCAACGACCTGATACATTCTTGAGGACAGCTCTCACGTCAACATATGTTTTAAAATAAATGTTATTTATCCATAGTGAAATTAGAAAACTTACACTTATGTTGAGACTGACTTTGTTATATTGACTGATGTAATGTTCATTATATTCTAAATAAAATTAAATCCAAGTAAGCATTTTAGCTATTCTAAATTAAGATATTCATTATATGTGTGCGATTCTTATTTTTTAGTTTTAATCCATTCAATTCAAAATTATGGTAACATTGGTTTTTTCATTTTATGACATTGGTTACATGTGCTTAATTATAATTTTTTAATCTTAACAATTAAGTTTTAATAAAAATTAAAAACAATAAAAAATTACGCTGAATCGAATAAAATCGGTTCATAGCAAAAGCAGGTCATATTCTAATATTCTATTTTATAATATTTGTTATGTATGCATAATTATAATTTTTACGTTATAATGAATTAATAAAAGAATATTCATAAATTAGAAAAATATCAAATCGAATAAAACCAAAAGCAAGTAGCATTATATATGTCATTTCATGATACTTTTACAAGTGTACGAGTATCATGTAAAGATCCAAAACTACCTGCCGAAGAAATTGTGGCAATGAGAGAGGCAATTGTGGCAATATTTCAAAATACGTAATATCAAGCCTCCGTTGTATAGTCATATTGTTTAGAACAACGATGATGATAAAGGAATCTGCATAAAAATCGAATTTACAGATTCCTTTTGTTCAACTGTTGTGGCACACGTCGTACAACGCGTTTTAAAACTAGTACTCTATAAAATATATATTAATTGAGATGACATCATAAATGATAAAGAAATATTTCTGCCTGAAATGAGGAAACTGAGAGAAATTTTAAGAATTCTTCAAGGCATATAAAGGTGTTTTCAATCTGGGAGAAGAGGTAAAAACTTAAACCCTAGTTTTCTAATTGTGATTTAAATAAATGATCTTTCCTGCTTATTAACCTATATTAATAATTTTTCATAAATTTCTAACAGTGTAATGGTCCAACTCTAGGATCTTTTTAAGATTATTTTTTTTGCCACGTACCTCCCACATTATTTTCGAAAGGTATTTTCTTTGTTATAAATAAAATTTACAAGAATGAATTCGCTTAAATTACTCATTAAATGGCCAAGCTTTCCTGATTCTAAGTGTTCAATTTTTCAGAGGACTTAGTGCGTTCAAAAATACTAATGATATTTTATTTTAATTTTAGACAGTTTAACGAATCATGAAAAAAAGTATTGCTAGAGAAGACTTATAAAAATCAAAAATGGATTACACTTCAATTCTGTTAATTTCCTAAAAAGGTTTTTTTTTGGGCAAAGATCCTTTTATAGAAGCATTCAATTAAAAGATATTTTATTATCTGTTTTCAACGTTTATACAGCGGACAAATTGACCAGAATGCGAACGAATAAGGAAGCCATAAATCCACATACACTGAGTGGCCTGTTTATTAGGAACACCCTTGAGCATGCAAATCCGTTAGCAATTACTACGTATCAGTTGGTCGCCTGACAGTCGGTACCGATATAAAGCGAGAAAACACCTGCCAACTGCAAGTGGTTTGACCGTCACCATGGGGAAAACAAAGGATCTGTGCGAGTTCGAGCACGGGATGATAGTTTAGTGGCCGGCGAGGTAGACTGAGTATTTCCGAAACCGCATGTCTTCTAGCCTTTCCCCGAACAACCATTTCAAGGGTTTACCAGAACTGGATAAACAACCAAAAAACAACCAGCCAGAGGCAAGCCTGTGGTCGCAAACGACTCGTCGATCCGAGGGGTGAGCGTAGGATGGGAATGTTTGTTCGTGCGAATAGAAACTAACCGTAGAGTGCAACACTGGACCGCAGAATAACATCTCTGAACGCACTACATGCCGTACATTGGCAAGGACGGGTTACAACAGCCGACGGCCAGTCCGGGTACCTTTGATCTTCACCCAAAGCCGCAAAAAACGTCTCCAATTTGCCCCTGATCACCAACACTAGACCGTCGACGATTGGAAGAAGGTCTGCTGGTCGGATGAATCCCGTTTCCTATTGCACCATGCAGATGGCCGACGCAGAATTTGGAGATAACAGCACGAAGCGATAAACCTCTCCTGTCTGGTTTCCCTGTTCAGGCTGGTGGAGGCTTTTTAATGGTCGGGGGAATGTTTTCCTGGCATACGCTTGGTCCGCTGATACAACGCCTTAATTGTCAGGGCTATCTGAACATTATTGCCGACCACGTTCATCTCTTCATGGCTACTGTGCTTCCCCCATCGAAGGATACTTCCAGCAGGACAATACTCTGTGTCACAAGACTCGTATCGTCATGGAATGGTCCCAGAAGCACGATAATGAATTCAGCTTACTCCTCTGGCCACCACAGTCCCCGGATTTGAATCCAATCGAAAATCTTTGGGATGAGCTGGAATGGTTATTCGAGGCATAGATCCACCACCATCCAATAAGCATCAACCGGGAGCAGCTGTTGCATCCGTATGGACAAACATCACGAAACAATGCTTCCAGCGGCTAATTGAATACATCCCATGGCGAATTCGTGCTGTTATAGCTGCTAGAGGTGGCGCAACACAGTATCAAGGGGTGTTTCTAATAAACTGGCCACTCAGTGTATATTAATATATAAGTACTTTTAATGACTTCAATATACATTTCGGAGAACTATTTGCTAAGTTTAGAATTAATTTTATTGGCAGCATGAAATTTTTACTGATAAAATTTAAGCAGAGCATTATTGTTATAGTAACATGTTATTGTTTATGCAAATGAAATTGAGTTAGTGATTAATAATAAGTGATCAATTTAATTAATACTGTTTACAACATAATTTCACTAAATTTTTGCACTTAACATGGAATATATGTACTATCTAATTATATTCTTAATATACGAGGGTTAGGGCAAAAGTCATGGAACTATTTTTTTCTTGAAGATACCAGTCCGGTTGGAAAATGTGACATATACAGACGAAAGGACAAGGTGTTAACTAATTGTGTGTGGACAATGAATAGCACTGAAATATCGTAACACACTAATTTATTACGGTAGTATACAGGGCTCATCACGGTGACCAGAAAAAAGCGCACATGAAAAAAGCGAACATGAAAAAAGCGTACAAGGAAAAAAGCGTACACTGAAAATTGCGCACACTGAAAAATGCCCACATGGAAAAAAGCCCATGGATAAAAATAGCCACAGTGAAAAATGCGCACACATACAAAGCAATAAGATAAAAGTGAACAGTATTTTACAATAAATTTGATTCAGAAATTTAAATACTTAAATAAAAATTATCCTTAAATAATTTAAATAAAAACTAAATTTAAAAATGCAAGAAATAAAAAAATAATTATAATACAATAATTATAAAAATATTTATTTAATTTTACAAAATTTTATTTTTAATTAAAATTAGATAAAAATCTAATATGTGATATCAAAAGTATATTATAAATTTTAACTTAAAAATTTTTTATATTAAAACATCTATTTATATTAGAGCCCTTTCATAACACATTCTTACATCCTGAAGTTATGGATAATCCTCTAATATTCTAATTGCCTTTAGAGAATTATCCTTTTTGCTTTGATAAAGGATAGTCTCTATCCGAAACATCAGCTTTTTATTTTATTTTATATTTCTAGTTTTATTTTGATTTTATTTATTATTTATTAATTATTTTGTCTATTATTATTTATTTTGTATTACTATTATTCTCTTATAAATATCCGTTCATTCTTACATACATGTATAGCCAATAATAATAGTACATTATTTTATTTTGTAGCCAAATAATTTGTTGTTTAAATTTATTATTTAATTTGTTTGTATATTTAATCGTGTTTATAACATTCACTGATATATGTATTCGAAGTTTTTTCCCCGCCTCCAATTTTTTGTTGTTCGGAATGTACTCTTCTACAGTAGTCTCTCCCGAGATCACATGGAGTGAAGTAGGGCCCATGTGGACCCAATTAACACCTTCATCAACTGGAAATGATGTGGAGCCTAGCCCACCCTCCATGTTGCTCAAAATATAAAATATAAGTTGCTCAAAATCTTTTTAATCTTGAAACATAACTGACGATGGTTTAAAAACCGAAACGCGTATTAATAATAAAACTACTTTGTTGCAATTGAACCCAGTTATTACTATTATAAATATGCAGGGTGTATCTGCTGTTACAAATTTGGAGGGGAGGTAGTATGGATGATTCTAAGCAAAAAAGTTTGTATGAACATGGGTCCAAATTTGAACGATAATTAAGATATGAACAGAAATAAAAATGCCGCCACCAAGATCAACAAGTTAAGAACTCAGGTTCTGTAAAGCCTAGATTAATGAAACTTGGAGAAATAACAGGGTACATAAAGCTGTTATTTGATCGAATTCCAACCAGGAGTTTCCGAGTTAGAGGCATCATCAAAAGGGCTGTGGCATAGTTCCTGTTATGCCAAAAATACGGCCATCTCATATAGTGACAAAACGAAATGAAGAAATTTTATGCCTCGTAACACCACCTTGTCAGACTATGAAAGGACTATAATTGATGCTTTTAAAGCTTCTGGAGTGAATGCACGAGGTATAGGAAAGGCTATAAGTCGGTCACATAAAGCTGTACTTTATTATTTGAAAGCTGGTGCTCAGTATGGCAGAAAAAGAGACCTGGGAGACCTCAGAAGACGACTAATCGACAAAAAAGGGCGATTATTAAAAAAATGAAAGACCCCACAACATCTTTGCGTGCGGTGGCCAATTCTGAAGATGTCCCAGTATCAAAATCAACTGTGCAATTGTATACACGAAAAGAAAACAGCAACCTTCACTCCAACAGCACCACAAGCAGAAACGGTTGGCCTTTGCCCAGTCAGTGATGTTCTGGACATAAGATTGGAAGAGGGGAGGAAAAATTAAATTTAGATGGGCCAGACGGCTGGCAATATTACTGGCATGACATCAGGAGGTCAGAAGAAATGTATTTCATATGGCAACAGAGAGGAGGATCACTTATGGTCTGGATTGACTTCGGATGGAATGGTAGAACCAATTTAGCTGCTATTGTTAGTGGAAGAATGAAGACTTCAAATTATCAAGATCTGCTTGATATTCATCTTTTACCGTTTGGGGAGAAGATTGGAGGGACCAGATGGATTTTCCAGCAAGATAATGCCCCAGTTCACCGTGCAAACAGCACATATGAGTGGTTTTTAGCAAATCGGGTGCAAATTATGGACTGGCCTGCCCTATCTCCAGATATCAATCCAGTGGGAAATGTATGGGGCGCTTTAGCCAGATCTGTTTACGCAGGTGGTAAACAGTACCGCGATATAGAAGAATTAAAGTATGCTGTGTTGAATGCCTGGGAAGAAATTAATACAGATTATCTGCAAAACCTGGTCACAACTATGCCAAACCGAATTTTCAAAAATATTGAAAAAAGGGATGATTTATTGAGCATTAAGTGATGCTGGTCCTATACTTATGGGACAGCTTCATTTCTATTTTTATAAATTCTCATTCTTGTTGTTGTTTGTTTTTCATTAATTTTTTTGCAAACAATAAATAATAGTTGTGAGAATCTGATACAGTGACAATGTTTAAATTATTTTATTTTGTTTCTTGCAGATAAGGGAAAATATGGGTGGTCCTATACTTATGTGACGCACCTTATTAATAGAATCCCATTTAGAATGTCTTTGGGAATAAAAAAAAAAAGATATAACTGATAAGAAATAATAAAAAAAACTAAATAATGATTATAAAGTATTTTATTTCTTTAAAATATTTTAAAGAATGGGGTAAAATTTTGTGAATATGGTAATTTGTGAATAAAGCACGTGTTTTGGGAACATGTTATAGTGACAATGGAACGTTTGTTAAAGATATTAATATATTGAGCGTTGATTTATCTAAAATTACTGGAATGTTAAAAAAATTAAAAACTTTTCCCATAAAGAATTGATATTTGAGAAACTAGCATATTTGAAACACTTATGAGCAAAATTTATTACGGCATTTGAGATGTGGTTTACAATCATGAACTATGTCCCAAATAGAATATAGACGAAAATTAATAGCAAGAAAAAAATTTTAAGCACTTTTAAAAAAACTATACGTGTTAGTATTATTTTATATGGTTTTGCTGACGGAATTTATCAACGTATATCTTTTATGTAAACGGCAAAATAATTTTTAATGAAATTTTGAATGAAATGGGAATTGTTTACAAAGTTGGCAATATATAGATGTCGGGTGGAACCTGTAAAGTATTATAATTATTATAAAATTTAAAATATACTTTTGATATCACATATTAGATTTTTTTTATTTTAATTAAAAATAAAATTTTGTAAAATTAAATAAATATTTTTATAATTATTGCATTATAATTATTTTTATATTTCTTGCATTTTTAAATTTAGTTTTTATTTAAATTATTTAAGGATAATTTTTATTTAAGTATTTAAATTTCTGAATTAAATTTATTGTAAAATACTGTTCAATTTTAGCTCATTGCGTTGTATGTGTGCGCATTTTTCACTTGGGCATTTTTATCCATGGGCTTTTTTCCATGTGGGCATTTTTTAGTGTGCGCAATTTTCAGTGTACGCTTTTTTCCTTGTACGCTTTTTTCATGTACGCTTTTTTCATGTGCGCTTTTTTCGTGTGCGCTTTTTTTAGGGAACCGCTCATCACTGGTTGACCACGTCCTTGCTGAAACTTTCCTACCCACCGTGCTACTGTACGGTATGGTAGGGCATTATTCCCAAGGGTTTCCACTAATTCACTGTGACATTCCATCGCATTTCTTCCTCGGAGAATGGCTATTTTGATGTAAGCGCGCTGCTCAACACGGGTTACTTCCATCTCGCACGACACTCACCAACTGACTGATTTCACAGCCCTCGTTGCGCTACTACCAGCTATCACAGAGCCATCTGTTGTTCTGCATACACACTATGCCTGCAGAACTTCCACACGACACATATACGTTTGTGATCCGTTCACATATCAACAAGAAAAAAAATAGTTGCCATGACTTATGCCCCAACCCTCGTATTATGTAAGATTCTGCTTTTTGCAGTTTTCATTAAGGAAGCAAATTTTATATTTTCGTACAGTTCATTAATGATATTAATATTTTACTCAGTAATATAGAATATGAAAATAGATTTATAGCCTGCAATATATTATAAAAAAATATTTTGCTTACCTCGAAAATAGCCTGTGATAAATTTTTTGCGATGAAATAAGGAAATACTCCATACCAACCGTTTAGATGTTCTCGTCATATTATTTTCTTTTCTAACGGAACTATATACGTCATAAAATAAGAGAGAATTGATATTCATTTTCTACAGGTGAAAAGCTAATGAGAATTGTTAAGAATGTATTATTTTATGTTGATAATTTTTGCCTTCATGTAAATACAAT
Organism: Rhysida immarginata; assembly: GCA_023313115.1. Lineage (NCBI taxonomy): Eukaryota > Metazoa > Arthropoda > Chilopoda > Scolopendromorpha > Scolopendridae > Rhysida > Rhysida immarginata. Next base: position 20,116 of record JAHWFO010041074.1, read on the forward strand.
TTGCAATAAATGTCACAGGACAAAATGGCTAAGAGCAAATAAAAGCCTGGGATGTCCTCTTCAACACTATGTATTTACATTTCTACATGAATTTCACCTATAGTAATGCACTTGCTCCAATGATGAACAGTTAATTTCATCTCGGTGGCAAATAAACTCAGGAAAATGTAGGAGCAGTATCAAAGGATCAGCCGTTGCCTCCGAGATTACAGGCAAAGGATCAGCAGCTTAAACTTTTGCATGGGAGCTATAACATTTGTTCTTGAGGTGTTCCTTCAACTTTGGAAACAAAAAAAAAAACATAAAGCGCAATATTTGGGCTGTACTCTGCATGAGGATGTACGGAGAATTGGAGCCACCACCTTCGATAGCAACTGAGAAGCATTGTCGTGGTGAAGGATGACATCTATTCCTTGGATGCAAAAGTCATTTATGACTTCAAAATGACGTCTAATGTTAAGTTAAGCATTGTTAAAGAAGCTTTCATTTGATCATTGACGTCTCGTTTCCTGCTCGTAATTGTGTGGATACAACTCGTCCCCCGTCGGAAATCTATTCAGAAATTCGGTCACCTTGGCCTCGTATCGATTATACAGTTCGTGACAAATTCTCATCCTGCTCTACTTCTTTCAGCAGAACCACTCAAGGAGCGCATAGATAATATATCTTAGTCATGTATTTTTAATCTACGTCACTGTTTCATATGAAATGCCAAGGATGTCGGGAGATTTTTCCTGCTTAATCTGCGAGATTAAAGCGGATTTCTGCTTATTGTTGGTACAGGAACTCTGTGAATTATTTTTCTCCCTGTATGCGATGGAATTATTAATATTATAATATGTGGCTATCTCCTCATTACCATGGATATCGTTCGGTGAAACACTCCGCTAAAGAACTGGATAACCGCCGGGCTACTTCAACCGCACATTTATCCATCCCGCCATGTGTGCGGTTGAAGTAGCCGATTATTAACCGGTTATTAACCACACAGTTTGAACTTCGTTGCTGATCAGGCTCACGAAAGACAAGGATATTTTCAACAGGACAATGCTCCATACCGTAGTGTCCGATTAGTGTCCGATTTATTAAGTGAGTATAGAAACGTGTTTGGTCTTTTTGCATTGCCGTTGTAATCTCTAGATCTGAATCCGACCGAGTATCTACGAGATGAAGTCATCTTCGCTCGAAATCACCATTCATATTACGTGTCGGAGTTGAATGGTGTCATTGTCAGGAAATGGGATAAAATACTTGAAGCCCGTTTTCGGCAACTTGCAAAATCCATACCATGACGAGTTCGAGAGATAATAGCAGTTAGACGGAGTCCGATCAACAGCTCGGAAAAAAAGCTGTGCACTGAAAGTTCATGCATCTCAATAAATTGGCTATTCAGTGTATGCATGGTTATAACACCGTTTCATACGATAATTTTTACTATGCTGACATGCCAAAATACGTGTACATAATTATAGTAAAAATTTAAAAAATGTATATGTTATTTTGTGATGTTTGAATACTCACATTAATTAATCACATTAATTAATTAACTTTAAAACCATGATTTACTTTTAATGCCATGATTTTCTTTTTTTGTCGGCCGACATATCAACCTGATAATCAATTATTTGTCTTGTCCCATCACAGTCATAATTTTTTCAATTTTAATGATTTTCCTTAATCAGTTCTTAATATATTTTCTTTTATCCCGGGTATTTTAGTTTTTTATACTATAAGTTGATTCAATCTTCGTAATTATAATTAAATAACTCTTTAGTAATTTTTTTTATTTCTAAGGTAATTCTGTCTCATTTGCTTTCTAAGTCATTTAAATTTTTATGGCATGGTGTCGTTTACAGTTGTTGAGTAATTCTTCTTTACTCTTCACCCTTTTATTAAATATTAATAAAAGCTAAGTTCTTGACATTTTTTTTTACATTAGGAATTTTTTGTGCTCTCCTTTGATTAGTCAATTATATATATTTATTTATTTATATATATATATATATTGGGTCCCTTTCTTCCTTTCTTTCTTTTTTTTAAGAGTCTTGTCTATAAAGCTAATTTTGGTAGTAAATATTTTGATGTATTTGATCATAAGATAGTTAACTTTCCGTTAAGTTGGCAATTTACGATTCTTTTAATGTGGCTAACAATGTCATTTTAATCTTTAATTGTTGAGGAAAAATTTTTCAGATGTTCTATTATTTACATACACATGCAGTTGGGAGTGACTTCTTATTGTCATTACGTGTTAGCCGTGTGCCTTCAGATTGTTGCTCCAAAAGTATAAATTCAATTGCATCAATTTTTTGCCACTATTCTGCCTCTCTGCAACCATGGGGAACTACCACCAGCTTTGGCCACTTCAGCATTCTTTTTTCACTTATTTCCTGAGTCTACAAAGATAACTGCTGTTTGAATTCTTCAACTTTTCATTTCTAGAGGATATGTAAGAACTTTTATTTTCTACTTGTTTACTACTATCGAGATGGACATGTTTCTAAATAACTATGATCCAGATTCTTTTGGCGATGCCAAATCATCTCTTCTCCGGAAGTAACCTTCAGTTTTCACCTACTCCCAATATTATTCTATGATCTTAAACTGTAGTGTGCCAATTTGTCCCCATTGGGGCTGAGATTATATTTCATTTGGACAATTTAAGCTTTCCAAATTATGTTTTTTTTTTATTTATCTTAGACATTACTTCTCTTCTTCATTTCGGCTAAATGTAACTTAAAATTCCTTTCACAATTTTTAAGGGGGGGGGGGTTATTTTGTAGTTTCTGCCCCTTATTTGTATTTAATATGTAGTGGTAGGGAAGGTAGTTTAGCATTCTGTATTATAATTTTTTTTTGTTTGCTTGATTTAAATTATTCTTCAAGTCTTAGATTTTCCTTGTCATTCTTAGCCAATTATCTGTGAATGCTTTGTAAGCTTTGCTTACTTCATATCTTACAATGATTATGAACATTAATTTTTATGTTTCATAATTACTTTTCGTGTCCTGTACATGTTTTTTTTTTTAGATCTTTTCCTTAATTGTGTTGGCCACACATATAGGCGCATTAGGCAAATCAGAAATCTCGCGAGACGCTAGTAAATCTCGCAAGATGCTGTTCGGTAAGCTAGTGCTAATGCCATTTCGCGCGCGTGATCTTGTTCGGCAAGTCAGAATTCTCGCTAGAATCTACAAGCAAGTAACTTTCTTCCTTACTAGCCTGCAGTTTCTAGACGATAGCAACATGGCGACCTCCACAGATTTTGATGGCGACCTCCGCAAATATGATGTGTATCAAAAATTGCATTACTAATAAAATGACGATTATTATTATAACACGAATATAATACATTAATAATTAAATCATTTAACATCGTTAATGAACGAAAATAACATTAAATTAATAATAAGGTTACACTTAGAAGCCCCCCCCCCCCCTTCATCCGTTCTGGCTTTAATTTATTTATCCACGTGTGTTTATTATTATAACTTTTATATAATTTTAATAAATCATATCTATAAAAATTGTAGGGTTCAGTAGGCAAAGGAACACTTGGAAAGATTAGTTGAATAATTAATTATTATTTCCTTTCCAATTTCTACTAGAAATGGCGGTAAAAATTCGAAGAACGCCATTTTGATTAGCCCGACTTGCGAGACAAGCTGTTCGGTAAATCTGCAGCAAGAAATTCTGTCGGCAGCAAGAAGTCACGTGACTATGCTAGTTTCTGCTCGCGAGATTTTTGATTTGCCGAATGCGCCTATATACTTCACTTACAGTTTTTTTAACTACATTGTTAGAAAGAAAAAGATCATTACTGGAAACTTTAACAGTGCATTATTTTTTCTGTATACATTATCTATCTGATAATGAAACTTATCCACTTTAGATCATTCACATTTGATTGTTCTTAGAAACTTAATATATCTGTTCAGAATTGTAATTCTGACTTTTACTTGTATTCTGGGATTGTTCATTTTCTTTTGGGAACTGAACATTTAATTAATTTTATATTTTGTTCTTTCCTAAAATTCCTTCTGCCTACTTATGATGAAAATTAAATAAATAAATTAGAATTTTGCATATCTTAGTTATCTTATTTTCTTTTCTGCAAACAACGTTTTATGCATACAATTGTTTAAGAAGTAAATTCTTTGAATTCTATTTAACTTTCTCTTTAAAAAAATATACACAACGCAATGTAATTTTTAAATGATGTTTGAAACCTAAAATCCACTATACTGAATTTAATGCCAATCTTTCATTTTTTTAAAATTTTAATTTAATTCACAAATGTTGTGAAAGTTTTGTTTTGACAAATTAGTAATTTGGAGTTAATACATGTATTTACTTTTTGGAAATAACTTGAATTTTATTTTAAACTTTAACTTTAAACTTCTATATCAATAATTGATTATTGTAAATTAAACTAAAAACGGTCTAGTACACCGTCACAACTTAAACATTGACATTTATATTTAAATTATATACAGCAACATTGGGCTCAATGTTGAACTGCTTAACCAAATTTAACGGTCAGTTTCTGAAAAATTAACTGTCTGACATGCCCAGGGATTAAATAGCCTATTTTATTAAAATAAGCTAATTATGACATTTATAACATGTTAAAACAAAATACAATATAAATCAATTCAAAAAATGCACAAGAAAATATAAATTATTTTATTGTTGAAATTCTATTAGCAATCGATTGCATCTATGCATCATCTTGTTAAAAAAAAAACAGGCAAAATTTAAGCATATCTGTTGCACACAGTATTTCAACTTCCAATACGTATACGTGTTTAGAATGAAAACTCACTCAATAGTAACATTGTTTGTTGAGAGCACATCAGGAGAAATAAATTTCCTAGAAACAGGAAAGATGCATTGTTTATAAACTTCTCAGCATTATTTCCAATATCAAAAAGCATGAAGCCTAGTAGGAGTCCCAAAAATATACGGCTGAAAAACTGAGCTACGAGGAGTCTCTAAAAATAAAACATGCATTTAATTATTTTATAAATAATTATTATTAAGAAATTTGAAATAATAAATAACTATCAATTTTTATTATACTACCTCCTTACTTAAATTTCTATAAATTTATAAATTTTAATCATACATTAAGGGATTCTGTTAAGGTACTATACCGATCACGAAATATTCCCCACCTCAGTATTGCGCTATCGGAAATGTTGATTGATTGCTCACTCCTAGAACTTGTTCAGTTGTCCGCGTTGTAAGATTTGGAAAACGAATCCAAGCGAAAGGATAACGATTTTAAAGTCAAGTTTTATATAGCGTATTCGCTTTTTTTTTCGTTTCATAGAGGACTGTAAGAAATTTAATTCATAAGGTAGTAGAGAGTTTCAAATTGTCCATGTCCCACAAAGCAAGGTGCTAGCATACATACAAACACCTCTTAGTTAAAATGAGTGACAATGTCGTTCTTTTAATCGGCATGCGGATTTAAAACTATCACTTTCCAAATGGTTTTTTAACTTACTGTTATTTATACAATCAACTTCAAGGTGTATTAATTTCGAAATTAATTTTATAATACAACCTCATTGAAGAAAGTTTTCAATCACCAGAATATTCACCAAACACCCCTTTACAAAGTGACTCCGACTTTTCGTAATAGCACCTTCCTCCCTATCTCAAAAATACGAGGGTTGTACCAAAAGTAAGGTTCCCAATGAGCTACAGCCTCGAGGGAAAGTGCTAGGCTAAATCCGACAACAGTGCCGTGCGCAGTGGTTCCCGCACTCTCGAGCCCACTCTCGAGCGATTCGCTACGGCGCTCAGTGTACGCTTGGTAGCCGTCAGAGATGGAAGTGTAAAGCTCTAGATTAAAAAAGTACGGCAAACTTCGTCGTCTGCTACCAAATCCGCCATTGTTGGCCCAAATGGCCCTATAAAGTGAGTTACGCTTCCTCTAAAATTCGTCTTAAATGCATCTTTTTCGCAAATTTTCTTATTATTATCGTCTGGAAATATAACTGGCAATCAGTAAATTCTGTAACTGTTGATTTTTCTTTAAAATTTGTTTTCAATTATAATTTTTTACATATAAATAATGATAACGTTGAGGCAGTTTAATGATAACCAGATTCAGTTTTTAGTTTATTTTCACTTTATTTATTTATCCTTAATAAACGATTTACATGTAATTAATAAATTTTAAAAAAACACTGGGTGTAGTTTTTGTAATTTTATTTATCAAATTATAATTTTATAATATTTTATTAGCATATAATTTAATAAACTTTTATGAAATTAATTTTTATATTTATATCAAAAATTTCACTTTACCAATTTTTAATTTTATTATATTATAAAAATTATTAAATTATTAAAAAAGTATAATTATAATTATAAAAATATCAAATATAATTTAATAAAATAGGAACTATTAAAGTTTTTGATTTAAATATAAAAATTACTTTGGTAATTATATTTTGATAGAAAATTTTAAAAATTATAATTTGGAAAAACTAACCGTTTGATTACAAAAAAAAATACAAAAAAATAACTACACATGCAATGTATTTTATAATTTATTCATTTATGGAGGTTTATAATATAGACGTAAAAAATCTACCCAAAACTTATAGTTAAAATTTTCTATATTTTTTTTTCACCCAACTAGCAAATTTTCGTTATTCAATTTCATATTTTATATTCAAGTTTAATGATGAGTGATAATTAACTTTGCTAAAATAAGATGAAAATAACATGGACGTTTTATTTCAAGTTTTGCCTCCACATTTCACAGACAGTTTAACCTTGTTATATTGAATTGTATTTTCCTAAAAAGAACTATATTCAACAAAATATAATTTTTCTGATAGTCTGAGAATTGCACAATGCAACATTTCTATAACATTCGGTGAAGTTATAATATAAACGTACTTGCTATTCTTCAGATATTTTAATGAATTTATTAACCTCCAAGGAGCATAGATTGAAGGATTCTGAAATTTTGCTTATTCGGATTCAAATTTAGGATCAATCAACGAATATTTCGTTAAAAATTTAATCTAAATTGCATCTTCCACATGCATTTCAATGGTGTCTATCGCTGCGTTTGGGCCAACAATGGCTGACAAACTCACGTGACAGCCGTTCTACCAATCAGCAGCTGCGGGCGGCGCGGAAAAGGTTTGCCGTACTTTCTTAATCTAGAGCTTTATGGAAGTGTTGATCGCCGCTCCCATTCAATGAAGCTATAATAAGACAGCACATGAAATGTAACTTTGGGTAACTTTGTAAATAACTATATGTAGTGACCTGTGCACTATGCAAACATCGTCTGTCTCAATAATACGTTTATTTTTATTTTTACTTATGAAAATTAATATATTTTTAAATCAGAGAGAGAGAGAGGAGAGAGAGATACGAGGTTACGGCGTGTTCTTTTTCTCCAGGAGATGGCAGCAAAAGGCAGAGAAAGACTAAAGTACTAGATAGGGAAAGAAAGACCCGAGAAAGAGAGTCGTTGATCTGCTCACGTTGTAGAAAGCTTTAAGCCAGTACTAACTAATCAAGAATTATTATTTGCAAATGATTCCACTGAAGACATATTTCATGATGATCCATGGTATAATTTAAATTCACCGATTTCTTAAGTTGCTAAAAGATTTCATTTAAAACTTTCCACCTTCATCTCATATCGTATATTCAACATTATATACATTAAAAATTTAATGTAAAATATTATTGTATTATTTGCTTGCTTACTTATACCTCGCCTACTTGATAATATAGTTTATCAAAAAAAATAAAAAATGTAACGGAATTATCACCATTTTGAAGAGAAGCTGAATAAAATATTTGAGAGTACGACCTTGATCTTGAATATCAAATTGAATTGCTTGCAGCTCTTTTTATTCAGCTAATTTTTTTTTTACGCTTTTGCATCGTTTAATCAGGCACTTAAAATTTCATTTAATTGTTGATTATATCGCCCTTGCCCTACGAGTAAGTGATCATGAAATGATATATGAACACATTTAGCCGTGTTAGCGTGTCTGTGTTTAGTCTGGTTTGCTTTCATCTATTCATAAGTAACGTATATAGTTTTAAATTCAATATTTTAAGCTACGTTTTTAATGACATGTGTGATTGAAAACTATCACATATAAAGAAAATAATAACAAATGACTTTCATTAGTTAATATATTTGCTGGTAGAGTAAATAATATTATTCTATATTTTTAATAAAGAGGTACTTCGTTTTGAAGCTATTTTCTCTTTTTCCATTTTAGCTTTCTGTTAACGCCATGTTAATATTAAATTAATTAAAATTATCGAAATTAAAATATGTACTATTATGAAAATTGACAATGAAAATGTCATTGTCTCTGAAAATATTTCGTTCTTTTATAATCTGAAATTTTAATAATAGACATTTCATTTAGATTTATATATACAGCATTTTAACAATATAATATTTTTTATTAATTATTAAAATAGAGACTTCATCTCGCATCTTTACAGTGATTATTAAAATATCTTAGAATTAATTAATTAATTTAATTTTAATTGCAGTAAATTATTTTTAACTACGTTAACATAACCCAACACATTTTCAAAAGCTTGCATTATAAAGCTTTCATTCCAGCATTATAAACAATAATCAAGATATTATTTTCCATCTTTATTCTAATCCCTGAATCACTCCGTGCAACTTTTCATTGCCATTTTCCTATTTGGATGTAAATATATTCTCTAGAATCATGATATGGAGAAATTAAAAATTTATCTATAGATATTTAACTGATAATTGGATTGATAGGAAGCTGCACTTAAAACTGTTTTAGGAGTGATTACTTAGCAATGTATGCACTTGTACTGCGTTCGCTGCAGCATCATTCAAAAACAATAAGAAATTCATTTGTGTACTTGATATTAGCAAATTTGACGAAGAATTATTAGAAAAGACATGAATAAAAATAAAATCAAAATACTCTTGATTACATGGAGGTATTTATTATAAATAACATGTAAAGTTGGCAACCTCCCTTCTTCGCCAACCAGTTCTTAGGTAGGATAGTCCCACAAAAGAGATAATCCTATTGCTCTAGACCTTGGAAGGGGAAAGGCAATGGGAATATTTGAGAAGGGTCCGTTGATATTGTGTGTTGGTCTTAATTATGCATCGAGCAAAATTTTTGTTTTCTTCTTGTCATTGTTCTCTTATCATTTTTCATACTTTCTTCCAGTGGTTAATAGCGTGCAGAAAAAAAATATCATGAAAAAGTTGATTAGAAAGATATAATAAATGTTAGTAAAAATACTATATTTTTTCACGCATTCTTGTTGCTAGGCAACCTCTATGTGAATGGGGGCAGCACTGACTACAAGTCTTACCACTAGCCGAGTGGTTGTGGTGTCGGGAGGCCTCGCCGTGCTCATCGGTTTGGCAATCGGTGGTGGGCTCGGCCTCCGATGTCACCTGGGAAGGATGCGACGACAAAAGGCGCTTGAGCAGATGAAACTCGTTGGTCACGTCAAGAAACTCTGTATTTATCCTATCAAATCATGTGGTCCTATCATCGTAGAAGAGGCCGATTGTTCAAGTGTGGGGATATTCAAAGAAGAAATAAGAGACAGGTGAGAAAAATCAAATTATTACAATGATGGTCAAGAGTTTAGTTTTCCCTGTCTGTTAATATTTACGTAGTCTTTTATTCTTCTCAGATGTAGTTGCTCTCTCTCGCTCTCGCATACATCATATCTCATTTCACATTCGGTTTAAGTTTCTTTACAGGTCTCACTATTAAAACCATGAAAATATAAATCAATATTAAAAAAAAAAAATTTTTTTCCAAAATATTACTCTTTTACCATTTCAAAAAAGTGCTCCAAAAGCCGGGCCCCCTAATTTTATGAAATTAAATGTATTAAAAAGAAAATAAATATTAAATGAAAGAGAATAGTTTATTTCTGTAAAAACAATCATAAGTAGAAATTTTAATTTCTTTAATGAAATATCAGATATCCATTTACTTCATCTTAGATTTAAAAAAATAAAAGCATATTTTTCCTTAGAAAATCTTTGTAGTGTAAACCGTGGGTCATAAAACAGAATTCCAAGAAGATGAGAATAAATTATCGTAAAAATATGGCGGCTCGCTTTAGGTTGTCGTAGATGAGGTGGTCCTAAAGCGAGCCGCCATATTTTTACGATAAAGGTCCGGGTTAGGACCACCTCGTGTAATTTTTAATTAATATTTTTCGATAACTATGCATGTTAACTACTTCAAGCTTACACTAATTTGTAGTTATTTACAATATATAATAATTAAGCATAATAGTTAAATTACTTACCTTTAAAATCCTGGCACAAAACACGAGAAACTGAGGAGCTTAAAAAGTTCTGACATCACAAAAGAATTTGTCGCCATTAAAAAACAACAGATTAAGTAAACAGTTTGGGCCTCTAGTAGATAGGTGTATAAACTACTACCTCAACCTTTCACTTTTATGTTGCAGCATCTTATACAGCAGAACTTGAGGGGGCCTGTTTTTGGTCATTTTTCTCTACTTTTTGCATCTTTGTTAAAAACGTCTGTCGTTAATAAATAAATAAATAAATAAATAAATAAATAAATAAGTAAATAAATAAAAAAATGCGTGGTGCTATCCAAAATATCCGAGAATTTGAAACCAAAAACAGTATAAGATTCTGCCGCTAGATGCCTCTTGGTGCACCTTCAGCTGCTGCTCTGCCAACTTTTATAATCGTAGGCGCATTTCTTTGCGAGTTATTGCTGTTTGTCTTCCAATGTGTTCTTGTGCTTCTGCGAATTCCCAAATTATTCGATCTGGTTAAACTGTCAACAGGAAGTTTTATTGTGAGGTTTTGAAGAGACTGAAGGAAAATTTTCCGCAAACAGCCCGAGTTGAGGAAGAACAAAGACTGGTTGTTCCATCATGACAACGCGCCTGCACACACCTTGTTCGTTGTGAAGAAATTCCTGACAAAAAACATGGCAACGGTCTCTCACCCTCCCTGCTCTCCTGACCTAGCCCCCGGCGACTTCTATCTCTTCCCTAAAATGAAAGGGCGACGTTGAAGATATCCAAGTGGAATCGCAACTGGTCTTGAACACCCTACAGCCTTCGGACTTCCAGGAGTGCTTCCAAAAAATGGGAAAATCGCTGGGATCGTTGCATACGTGCTGGAGATGTAAGATAAGTTTTCTGCTTTTTAAAAAAAAATTCTCGGAAATTTTGGATAGCAACTCCTATATCAGTGTTTTTTAAGTAAGAAAATTATGTAAATTAAATAAGCACTTAAACCCTGTACGTAATTATAATATGTTAATTTAAACCAACGTTATCTCTTATCCAAAAAAATGTGAACTTAAAAGCTCACATTCACATATGAGAGAATAATAATATGCCAGGATTAAACCGCAATATACAACCGTAATGATGCCTTTCACTTGCCTAATAATAATTTCAGAAAGACTCATTAAACGCAATGTAAAGATAAACAGTTGTTAAAATTTTCATTTTTATTTATAGATTATAGAATCCATAGGCCCGCAACAAAGTGTGGGAGGGGCAATTCTAGAATTTATGATTAATTAATATATATCCTATTATTAATCAATTAATATCTATAAACCCCCGAATACTATCTATATTCATATAAATGGGCTCACCTAATATCAAATAATGGTTTTTTTTACATCTATGCGGTAGATGTATAATGGTTTTTTTTTGTTTTCTTTTACTCTCCGTAGGATTTTTATTGTAACTGATAAAAAATATCATTTTATCACTGGTCGTCAGGAACCTTCACTCATACATATTCAACCCACTTTGAAAGGTGGAGATTTATCATTAGTTGCTCCAGGGATGGAAACTATTAAAATAAAACTTCCGAAAAATAAACAAGAAATTAAAACACGGTAAGTGAACTTTAATATTGCAAATTCACTGAATTGGAGTTTCATTGGCAGTTTATCTGCAATTGGCAATTGATCCAAGAATTTTTTTTCTTTGTTTATTAGAACAAATTAAAACGTAGTTCTTTTAAACTGAATTGAGCCGACTCTATATTAGGAGTTGACAAATTTGTATTGGAGCTAAATACGTTATTGAAATCTATGTATCTGTACGTGTGTTGACAAAGTTTAGGATTTTTGAAATCTGATTTCGGATTTTTCAAGATCGTCAAAAAGTAGAATAAGAAAATCTGAAAGAACCGACCATCTTTCTCTTTGTCTTCATCAATAAAATTGAGTTCAATATCTAAAGGCCATGAACTCCTTATTTCCTGTTAAAAGGACGGAGCCACCTTGGCACTAAAACTTAAAAGTTCTTAGGTTTCAGTAATGAACTTTTTAAGTTCGTTGGTTTGGTAATGCAAGCTCACGCATGCTCAACTCTTTGGTTTGTTTTTGAGTGAAAGTTCCAATTTATTGATGAATCTGTGACGAAACCATACGTTCCGGCCAATTTTCTAGAAAGTTTCACGAATATTGACTACAGATTTAGTAATTTTTATCAGGTCTGTCTGTCCATTTGAGTTACTAATACTTGAACGATGTTTGAAGTCTCATACTCAAAAGTTAAAGGATTCGCGAGATTGGGCTGTTCGATCCGCAAAATGTCAAACTTGGCAGAGAGATATGTATGATTACTAATAACGTGTGCAAAAAAAAAACAAACAAACAAAAAGGTGGTTCAGCACAATGCTTCTATAAGGGGCGTAGCGACATTTCTGGTTTTTGTTGGTCATGACACCCCTTGTAGAGGCAGTGTGCATTTTGTTCCATCATTTCGCTCTAAATGTGTCGTTTCCCATCTGATTGGGTTAGAATTCCTGAAGTGGGCCCCTCAATAACAAACATGTCGTGAAATTTAAAACTTTTATTATAATTTGGTAGTACTTACTGGAATATTAAAATTCCCAAAATATTTTTGAAAAATCTCCATTTTTTTTTGGCACTTTTTGTTTAGAAAGTCATATCTCTAGCTAATTTTATCAAATCTCTTTCAAATTTTAAAGATAACAAGTAAAACGTATATATTTCAGAACAAAACGTAAAAGAATGGAAAAAATTTTTGTGTAAAAAATATATATATAAATTTTTAATTAAAAAAAATGAATATTTTTTTATTTTCTCAATCGATTTCAACAATTTTGAAAAAACATATTAAATCTGTATTTATTAACGATTTAGAATCTGAAAAAATGTTTTGGTGATCTTTGTTATACTCTTTTATTTAGCTTGCTTTTGTGTGTGTTTATGTGTGTGGGTGCGCATCTGCGTATCCGGGTCAAATCTTATAGTCAATATTAAACTTCCCGACAAGCTAAAGAGCTGAAACTTGATACCATACACAGGACCAACGACAATGCATGTTTAAAAAATATTTTCAAATCGGTTCACTGGTTCGTGTTCTAATGGTACTAATTCATTACTACGAATTGTCCAATTGTTACAACGTATGGCGAGGGTAAAATGTATCCGTTGTTTATTGCTGTTAAACAAGAATAAACGTGTGGTTTGAAAAAAACCATGTTTATATTATTACACACTTTTATTGAACTTTACTTGTGCGCAGATTTTGTAATCAGTATTTTGCCCACTTCCTGACTACCGACTAGCTCTGCAACTTTCCCCAATGGCGTGTTATCGATGACAAAGCATGTTTCAATCGTTAGTTTCGCTGGTCTTTTATTTATTCGTAAGTAATTTAATATTTAAGTTTAATATGTATACAGCGCAATTAGAGCTACTATATACAGGGTGATTTACATCGAAT
>JAHWFO010041112.1:0-12115 GCA_023313115.1 Rhysida immarginata
GTGACATTTCCAGCCTTCTTCAGATACCCAAGTCAACAGTAGGCGATGTCATTATGAAATGGAAGACCCGGGGATCAACAACAGTTCAACAACGAACCGGTAGACCCAAGAAACTAACGGACAGAGACCGTCGAGTGCTTCATCGTCTCACCCGCAGCAACCGGAAGTCCTCGGCGTAAAAAATTGCCACAGAGTTTCGAAAAAATTGCCTCTGCAAATGATGCCAGTACCATGACAATTCGTCGGGAACTGCACACGATGGGATTCCATGGACCGTGCTGCTGCCCACATGCCCCACATCAGCAGGGTCAACGCCAAGCGACGTCTGGAGCGGTCCAAAGCCCACAGAAACTGGACAATGGACCAATGGAAACGTGTAATGTGGACAGACGAATCTCGCTACACACTCTGGCAATCCGATGGACGAGTTTGGGTTTGGCGCGTACCTGGAGAACGCTTCTTACCTGAGTGCACAGAGCCCACAGTCAAGTTCGGAGGAGGAGGAGTCATGATGTGGGGCTCATTTTCATGGTACGGACTGGGCCAGCTCGTTCCTGTGCAAGGAATCATGAACTCCGACCGTTATCTGAATGTTTTGGACAACTGTGCACTTCCAACGTTGTGGCAATTTTTCGGAAACGGGCCATTTCTCTACCAACACGACAATGCTCCGTGCCACAAAGCGAGGCGTGTACAGCAGTGGTTTGCGGACTCAGGGGTCGAAGAAATGGGTTGGCCGGCATAAAGTCCCGACCTCAATCCTATAGAGAGTCTGTGGGATGAATTGGAAAGACGCTTGCGGGCCAGATCACATCGGCCAACTTCTGTACCTGAACTGATTCTCGCTCTTCGGGAGGAATGGAGGAACATTCCGGAAAGTACCTACCAACATTTGGTGGAAAGTCTTCCCCGAAGGGTGGAAGCTGTGATTCGGGCAAAGGGATGTGCAACGCCCTATTGATTTCCATGAAATCGTGGCTAGAGCGCAAACGTGCATGTGTCCGGATATTTGTGATCATATAGTGTATATTGCCATACATAATCGTAGATCGAAAATTGTTATAATTTTAACATTAGATCCATGACTTATACAAAAAGCATTTACTTGAAAAATCGACATCTAAAGAAAAATTTATGCGGATAGTCGACTCTGTTCTTTGGCATTTTTCTCCACATAGTGCTGCCGGCATATTGAAAGAGACAAAAGATTATACCACTGGGGCCAAGAATTTCTAAGAATCGGGCATTTCCCGCCAAATGATGCAGATGCAGCTATGAGTCAGGCTGGTGACTTCAGGTGGTACTGATTGTTCGTTCGGGCAGAGAATCTGTTGAAGAAATCGGGAACAAATGGTGACATGCATGTAATCCGGAGTAGGTCAGAACCAGGGAAAAAATCTAATTGTAGAACAGATAGCCTGGGCAAATAGTTTCCCGTACAATTAAGGAAATAGCAAAGGCAACAGAAATCGGCCATGCCAGCTGTCACACCATCCTGACAGAGAAGTTGCATATGAGACGCACTTCGGAGAAGGAGGTGATGACCAGGAGCACATGCGCCCATGATGTAACATTTCTTTAAACTCAATGTCAAGGGTAACAAATGCCAAAGACAGATACTGTATGGTCGGTTCCAGTCCATTTATTTTAGGTGTCTTCCAGCGTTTGTGTTAGCGAGGACTACATTGTGTCCTAGGACATTGTTTTCAACATGTCTATGCATTACAGAAAATTGATGCCAGGCATAACTCTACAAACACCCTGTCTGAGAAATTATCGATTTTAGTGGTATGTAATCTTATGAGATTTAATCTAACCTCGATCTCCGTTAAACTTTGTTTTAACTTTCTTTTATCCGTAATCCTCCTCGCTCTTTGAATGTCTTTATCGGTGAGATGAGGGCATGAGGAACCCAAGTATCCAGCTTTTTCGACTTGCCCATTTTTGCCATGTGTCGGGTTATGGTTGCCGGTGATACCGTAAGCTCGTTGGACAGCTTACAGTGGAAGTCGGTTTTTGTTCCACTTTCTTCCGTATCTGTTCGGTATCGCACTTTACCGGACGCCCATCTACTGGCTGACTATTAATATATATATCACAATCGCCAAACTTCGCAAATAATCTATGTCGGACAGTTCGGTCACTCGTTGTGCACGCACTCCATGCTCCATTAACATTTTCAACGGTTTCCCGCATATTCCGTCTAAGTTTGTATTCGTGCAAAAACACTAGCCTGACATCGCGCTGCTCCATGACGTTAATGTCTGCACTGCTAGACGTGCAGCTACTGGATAAACTTCTGGACCAGTCCTACTTATTTTGTAGAGAGTTGCGTAGTTCTTGCTGCAATGTTACTTATGGTAAGGTTCATGGAACGTATCCTAAGCGAAATCGGCCAATACTTGTGTTACAACCCAATAGATTGTGTTTGAATATGTATGTCTTATTTTTTTACAACCAAGCGTTCTTGTTTTTCTTGAACAACCCTCATTAGGTTAACTATTTAAGAAGTATATCTCATATGAATACAGTAAATAATAAAAAGAAATATTAATAATAAGAAATCGAATATAATCGGACTATCTGCATATGTATTTTGTGTCTTGTCCCGCTGGCATATGGTGAGTGATTGTTTAAATTGCGATACTTATCAATTTTTATCTCATTATTTCACTTCAAGGCTCCAGAGAATACGTATCTGGCTTTGGACTGTCGTGACGGCTTCCAGTTACAAGAGCGGATGGAGAACTCGTGCCGGGCGGATTTTCTCGTCGTCAGTCTCACGGGTGATCTCAAGTTTTCCGATGGAAAAAGGTTAGACAGTCAACTAACTTCTTCTTTCTTTTTTGATAGAGACAAATATTAATTTGTTATTGTAAGAAAACTGCAGAATTTTAATTCGACAAATGTAATCCGATACTTTCTAACCTTCGCTCCTCGGTTAAAAAAGGCAAATCAAGTGATCTTTAATTTCAAACATTATTTTATCTTTCACGCTTCAAATTTTAAATTTTTAGTTTACATGAAGGATTTTTTATCGATATTTGAGCCCTCTTATTTAGGCTGAATTTTTTCCCATTTTGCATCAGTTCGCTGTATATTCAAATGAATTCTGTATTTTTAAAAAGTGGATTAGTTCTAAATTTTAAGCATCAGGAAGAAGTAGTTGCATTTGAAAGAGTTTCCTGTACATAATTACATATCTGCTTTACTTGCATCATTTACGTTACAATGATTATTACGAAGGTTATTGCATAATTTCTTTATTAATTATAATCGTTCTCATCCTGTATTCTTAATAAATTAAGTTTTCGTCCATATTCCAAGAAATAAAAGAATAAATATAATAGCTGATATCCCCGGCGTTGCACGGGCTCTTTTTTCATGAAATTTTGCAATATCTGCATATGAATTTACAGTAGAAATGAAAAAATTAAAAAGCTTACAATTCATACAGTAAAATTCATGGCAAACTATGGCCCTCTAGCAGTTCTATCCGGTTTCGCTGGTGTTGGAATGCTGTGTATAGCCAAGTGAGTTGTACATAGAATAATGTCTGTGGTTTCGAAAGTGGAAGGAAATAGACTGAAAATGAAACAATACTTTGATCTGATGTACTGTAGTTCCTTGGTTATGGCTGTATTTCTTCTATTTCCTTACAATTAATACACCTCCTCCATATCCTCAAGCGCCAATGCAACTACATCAACCCTGTTGTGGCTATTTCGTCAAAACTCACACATTTCGAAAACGGCGCTGAAGTTTTGTCTTTCGTTGCATGGCAGAAACCTCTTCATCTGTTGTTCGATAGTCGGCCTCAATTTCGTCCATAGGGCTTGCTTTTTTCTCTTCTTGGGTGGCAGTGGATGTATATAATCATTTGTGTTTGCGTGCTCTCCAACCTCAACAATCTGAGTGAGGTTATTTACTAGTTTCTCAGTAACTTGCTATTGCAATTCGCATTCTGCTATCGATGCTTTGAAGCAAAACTTGGGCATTCATCTACCAGTCACTGTTGACACGCTTGAATCATCGACGGCCGCCTGGGAATTTCGATGACCACTGGGTCATTCACCACTTGCTCAGTTGCAGCAGTGCGCTAGCGAAACCAATACAGCGCCGAGCGAAGGGACTGCTTTCTCTATCGCCTTTCCACTCTTTCTCAGTAGTCTGCTAACTCCCCATTACCTACAATTACTGCTGATTTTTAAATATTTTCAAGAAAATGTTAAGTTCTAATAAATGTTAACTCTAAGGCCCGTTTCAGACGATCCTGTTTTCGCCGTTCCGGTTTTAAGCCGTGTTGTTCTCCACATACCGCCAATTTCATTCTTGCCGCTATGCAAAGTCAAGAGAAGCTTCTGTGCTTGTACTATTTATATCTAAAAAAGAAGCGTTCTCGAGTGAAGAAGAGGAGATGGGTTCATTCTTAATAATTCAATGTCTTCCATAGCGCAAAACTTTATCGATAACAAGATACAAATTAAGATTACATTCAGTGATAGACGTTCATTAGTTAATACAATTCTAATGTCTTTGCCCCTAAGCTTAGTCTAGTCGTTCTTAACTCTGGTCGGTTGCTGCCTGTTGCTTGTCTCTTGCTGCTTGGCACCCTTTCTTTCTCTACGTTTCCGCACACAAGGGCATCTGGGCATCCTGTAATCTCTCCTTTTCCAACCCACTAGATAAAGGCCTGAGTGCTGTTTTCAAAATGGCGGCGCTCGCAGGCGGACTTCCTGTGTGAAATAAGATGGAATAGAAAATTATTTCACAAATTTGCTTTAAACTTCTAACGAAATCTAAGTTTTTGAACTTTGTTATTTAAATGGCTGTACGTTTCAATCAAAGCAATGGCAACATACGTGCAAATAAATTATAGTGGCTAGAAGAATAGTGTGGCAGCGAGTGTTCAATGAAATGCAATCAATACAGCCTTAAATGTTTATCAGACTTGGTTTCCCACTCCTGATGTATGCAGTTGTAATCTTGGATACTCTGCCTCTTGAAATACCAAACATTCCAGACACCTTGGTTACATAAGCACCCACCATACGGGCTCCAACAATTTGCCCACGTTCGAATTCTGTTAGCTCAGCCATATTGCACTAACAACTCAACAGAATACAGCATAGAAACAAATGAAGCTTTTTATCTATTTGCTGAAAGTTTATTGCCAATACTAAATCGCAGCACATCACTCAAATTTGCATAAAATTTGCATTTTACTTCAGCCATGCATTTTCTGAGGTGTTTCCATATTTTTGTCCAACCCCTGTATCTCAAAGCTCCAGGTAAGCGAGATCTGATGAGCGTAGTTTATAGGTAATAGGGGTGGGGACTTCACTGCCGCACTCAAATTTGACTTTGAACCCCAGATTTAAGGTCATCCATTTGCTAACTCGAAAACCGTTAAAGATAGAGAAAAATTTCCGATTGCAACCCTGTAGAGCAACACCACATTAGTCTAAAAACAATTTTTAATCACACCCTTCCCCTTGAAACATTTTGAGAAAATGGGCGAATAAGTTTCACTCAAGGTCATTTTGGGCTAGCCAGGTTGGCTGAGGTTTCTAACACGTTTGAATTGCAGTGAAGCACACCGTTATGAAGGGGAAGGGGAAGCAAACTCGTGAGTGACTCTTTCTCGCCCATTTTCTCAAAATCTTTCAAGGGGAAGGGTGTGATTAAAAGTTGTTTATAGACTAATGTGGTGTTGCTCTACAGGATAGCAATTGGAAATTTTTCTCTATCTTTAATAGTATTCGAGTTAGCAAATAGATGACCTTAAATTTGGAGGTCAAGGTCAAATTTGAGTGCGGCAATGAATTCTCTACCCCCCCCCCCCTATTTACTGGAAACCCAACTCATCAGATCTCGCTTACCTGGCAGCTTTGAGATATCTGCCATGTTACCAGACTTTTGAGATATTTGGCCAGTGCAAGTCACGCCCTCTCGCCAATGATTTTTTTGGTAGTCACATGTTGATGGGAATGTTGAGCATCGAAAAGGTGGACAGGATGGGCATATGATTTTCGTAATGTTTTCATGACAGATTTGCAACCTCCCCATCAAAAGATTTTTTAAAAGACAATTTACCAAAATAAAGCCTTCTCAAGAACCACAAACCAAGAGGAGGAAACAAAGTGCAGCTGTCCTAAATTCAGAGGAACATAGAAGTTCTATTGGAAAGGGACAATCAGGTGAACACAGCCTGGGTCTAGCCTACATTTCAAACCATCCTGAAATTGGGCTAGGTTATCCTACAATCTTTTTTTTTTAATCTTCAGGTCAAAAATATCAAGCAAAGAACAGCAGAAACAAGCATTCCCAGAGGCACAACCTGATGAAGTAAATGCCATGAATGTAAACTGAATTACTACAGTAAAACAAGTAAATCAAATGAGGAATAGTTCAACTGCAACATGTGTGCAAATTGGTTCCATAAATCATGGGGCAAGTTTTTGTTCACACAGAAACTAGCAATTTGTTATTTATGCAGGCCGAGAGAAGCGTTTCAAGTAACGTAATACATATCTAAACGTTTACAATTTTTGCGTAAGATAACCTAGTAGCCTCTACTAGGTGTCTCATGTCTCCCAGATTATGCTCATATTGTCCACACCTATAGCTCATGTCACCTACATATGTGTACAAGATGGATAAAAAACGTTTGTTTTTTTTAATACCATATCTATTTATGTGGTTGAATAAAACTGTAGCTTATACGTATATTTTGAAAGAGTACTAATTGAAGTTCATTTCTGAAAAAAACTTTAAATAAATAACCAAAAGGAGGGGTGTGGGGGCCATTTTCCCTTACAACACTTGTATTGTCCGTATTTACCCTAACGCACAAAGCCATCTATCTATGACTTCCAAACCACTCGGCAACGACATCTCTCTTTACTCTTTTAAAAAGCATCTGACAGCATCTATGTTTGCCTGGCGCACTGTTTACCGACTAAATCCCGCTGTTCCTCACTCCCTTTCTATTGTGTACTTTGGTTTCCGTTTGCTCTTCTTTTTTTTGCGCTCCCGCTTTTTCTCGTCTCTTCTTATTAAATAGCGGAAGAATGGAGCTACTTATTGGTTTTACAATGTCCGTCTGTCCTTTTCATAATTTTTGCATTTTTTGAGGTAGAAGGTTGAAATTCAGAATATAGCTTAGTATGGGCATATTTACCTTCACTTTTTAGTTTGGTTTTGAATGGCCTACTTTCTGGGGTGGAGTTAGAGGGGACCAAAAGATCTGCTTATATATAGGCATGTAAAGGAGTGATATTCGGTATGCAGATTCTTCTAGTATAAATCTACATTACTATGAAGGTTGAGTCAAATTGTCCCAAAGTGGTAGAAGTTGTGGAGGTGGCAGCCACTTGTGGTCGTCTTTAGAACTATGGCAACATATGGCATGTGATATATCATTCGATAGGAAATGATGAGAACGAAAGAAGATAGAGCTATCGTGGGTAGTATCACTTTAACTATAACCTGTAGCGGTATTATTCATAATAACATGGAAATATGTAAATATAGGGGTTGGACAAAAATATGGAAACACCTCAGAAAATGCATGTCTGAAGTAAAATGCAAATTTTATGCAAATTTGAGTGATGTGCTGCGATCACCCCTATTTAGTATTGGCAATAAACCTTCAGCAAATAGATAAAAAGCATCACTTGTTTCTATGCTGTATTCTGTTGAGTTTTTAGTGCAATATGGCTGAGTTAACAGAATTCGAACGTGGGCAAATTGTTGGAGCCCGTATGGTGGGTGCTTCTGTAACCAAGGCGTCTGAAATGTCTGGTGTTTCAAGAGGCAGAGTATCCAAGATTACAACTGCATACATCAGGAGTGGGAAAACCAAGTCTGATAAACATCAGCGTGGACGGAAAAATGTGTTGGATGATCGAGACAAACGAACACTGGGTAGGATTGTGGTACGTAATAAGAAGACTACAGTTGCAAAAGTTACTGCAGAACTCAATGCCACCCTCACAAACCCTGTCAGCACCAAAACAGTTCGAACGGAACTCCACAAACAGGGTATTTCTGGACGTGCTGCAATCCCAAAGCCACTGAGCACTGATCGCAATGCTAAAATCCGAAGAGAATGGTGCCATGTTCATAAAACCTGGTCTTTGGAGCAATGGAAAAAGGTCATATGGTCGGGTGAGTCTTCGTTCACACTATTTCCAACTGCTGGCCGAGTTTACGTCTGGAGAACACCAAAGCAAGCTTATGATCAAGATTGTTTGCAGCCAACAGTAAAACATGGTGGAGGTTCAGTCATGGTTTGGGCAGCAATATCGTGGTATTCTGTTGTTACCCTGCAAGGCCACATCACTGCCAAGGACTATCTCAACGTTTTGTGTGACCAGATTCATCCGATGGTGCAAACTTTGTTCCCCAAAGGTGATGCCTTTTACCAAGATGATAAGGCGCCGGTTCACACAGCTCGCACTGTCCAGGACTGGTTTTCTCAGCATGAGGGTGAAGTGTCACATCTGCCATGGCCCCCACAATCATCAGATATTAATATTATTGAGCCTTTGTGGTCTGTTTTGGAAAGAAACTTGCGAGCACGCTATCTACCTCTATCATCATTGAAGGAACTTGCCGTTGTTTTGCATGAAGAATGGTACAAGATTCCCTTACAAATCATACAGGATCTCTATTTGTCTATTCCAAGGAGGCTCCAAGCTGTTCTACAAGCCAAGGGTTATCCAACTTCATATTAAAAGTGATAATATGTTTTTTGTTAGGTGTTTCCATATTTTTGTCCAACCCCTGTAGATTCAAGTTGGGTTTGAAGGAAGATGTAACTCAAGCCTCAAGCCTTTTACTAAAACTACATATTAGAAACTACTGTATTTAATAGTTTTATTTAATTCTTTCTCCATTTGTGTTTATTGTCTTTTTTAAAAAATTTAAATAGTTGTAAAGCTACAGTATAAAAGTTCACTTAACTTATTTTCGTTAATGCAGTTTCAATTTACGTCCACGTATTTCAATTTTCAGATATTGTGGAAAACAAGGTCCAGGTTTACTTGTGTCTAATAGAACCATCGCCCTGCTCTTTCGCTCTGATCACTCCGAGAGAGCTAACCCTTTCATCGGTTTCCAGTGTTTTTTCCAGGCCATCGGAGCAGGTGAGGAAACAATATCGTTACTGTAATACTTTTCCTGTTCTGTTTGCATGAATTTGTTTGTGTTTTGAACGTAACTACCCTCGTTTCTGTTGCCAGTTGAAAAATGAACATCCAGTACTGATGTCACATTGCTGATTTTACATAGAATTAAATAGGATCATTAACATAGGATCAAATTTTCAAGATTATCGAGTAACCCATTTTCAGTGCAAGGGATACCAGGTGTTCTTGTTTCAGGTTTATAAAGGAGCCTGCCATGGCATTATGAAACCAAATACGAGCGTTTTTGTTCGGCACTACTGAAGATCGTAGAACATGCCTGGAAGTCGTCACCGTTCGCAATTTGCTCACAATTTTGGAGTTTAAGCGGGATCGCATATGGGGCTATGGGAGGTAGGATGATCCTTCCGCCAATTTACATATAGAAAATTGCACGGGAGGTATTTGCAGTGGATGGCTGTTCGAGCCAGTGAGAAGAGGAAGGGTTATTCACTCGTAGACGTGGTTCAAGACAGCGCAGATTTTCAGATGAACGCATTTGCTCCACTCAAATCAGAGTCATTCACACCTCATCTGTTAGCTCTTATCATCTGCTAATCTTTTCCTGGAATGAAAATAGTTTTGCCTGGGCATGAATGAGAGTCGTATGTGTAGGCAGAATCCTTCGACTTACCAGACTCATTCCGGGAATACTGGTACAGGATACTTCGTCTGTCGACAATCACTCATGTCTGTTTTTTTTTGGAGGGGACGTTGAATGCTGGATTTTACGTCCAGAACATCATCCATTTTTGGACGACATCGGAGACATGCCGTTCCAGCAAGACATCGCTCGTCTAAATGCACTTCCTAAAACTCAATATACTCTACAGCAGCGATTCTCAACCCGTAGTATGCAAGCAGTGAAGTGGTGGTACTTGAAAAGGATCGTTGGCAATGTTTTATTAGTTATTTTGCTTGAATGGCACGCGATTATTAAAAATTTTGTTTTAGTAGGACCCGGTTGTGAAAAGGCTGAGAACCGCTATTCTACAGCATGCCTATCAACCGACTACGACTCTCGACCCTACTGACGATACATGTGATGCACCTATATGTCCAGATTCGAAGCAAGGGATGAAGGGTTGTAGAAGTACTAATGATTGGGCGTAAAGAAATTGACACCCTGTTTCTTCAATAAATCATGTTATACGAGGTTGTAGTTATGGTCGAATTAAGCATAAACAGATCTAGGTTTTCATTTAATAAGGCTCTCCACAGAGAGATCCTCTCCTTTAGAGAGGTAAGTCTAAGAGTTAGAGAATTACCTTAATGGCGACAACAATCGTGCGTTATTTCCTTCAAAATAATTAGTTTCTTTCACCATCTTATTACATCTTTTATTTCTCCACTCCAGCAATTTCTTTTATCACACTTCTTCTATTTCATTCTTAACAAGGATTTAGAGTTCACTGCCGTGCATGAAAGTTTCCACCCCCTCTCCTCCGGACAAATTCCCAATCCACTGTGCATGATGTGCAAATGTACGAATACAAATATGCAATGAAAACAGCAAAATATTCCGGGAGACCTAAACTCATATTGAAAACAGAACAACGTGAACGTGCTCTTTCGCGGATGGTGCTTAAGAATCGGAAAAACACACTTCTCCTGCTTCTGTAATGGACTCAAACCAGTGGCGTAGCAAGGGGGGACATAATGCCCCGGGCGCGAATCATGATACCCTTGCTGGGGGGCGCCGCAAACACAGAATATGGTAACACGGGACGAAAATATGAATACCATGCCTCGGGCGTCATTTACTCTCGTTAAGCCATTGACTCAGACGCTTGCTCGTCGACCGTAACTTATGGCCCATCAGTTTTTCCCTATGCAACGTGTCCTTCATGAGATGGGCTTCTTCGGAAGGGCCGGAAAGAGGTGAATTCTTTACACACGATGGGCTTAAGTAGCGTCGCCATTGGACTAGTGATGACCGGGCAAAGGTTATGTGGAGTAATGAAAGCCGCTTCACTCTACAGCAATCTGACGGTAGAGAAATACGAGGGGCGATCAAATTTGGACTATCGTTGATTTGTTCTTATTGGTTATAAGGATATACGCTTATTTTATTGATTGGTTATGTTAGTATATATACAGTATATAGGGGGATTTCTCCCAAACTTTTCTTAGCCGTTTCCGTGATTGTAAATGATGTTGACGCAGGCGAAATTAAATTCATCTCTCTATACAGTTCACCTACGCACAAAGCTTAGTCCGTGCGAGCTTGATGAGCTGCTGTGTGGGCCCATTCCAGTAATTATGACGGGTGACTTGAATGCCAAGCACCCTGCGTGGAACTCTAAATGGTTATACACGTCATAAATGGTTATGCCAACCAACATACCATATGATTATACACTGAGTTAGCAAAACTCATGGGATAGCAAGCACACTGATTGATGGGCATGGCTCACGAATTCACAGGGTAACGGATTCTAGGAATGGACCATTAGACGTTGTGGGAAGAGCTTGGATAAGTGATTAATCAGAAATGGCACGTCGTCGCGAGTTGACGTCTTTTGAACGGGGTATGATAGTAGGTGCCCGTCGCATGGGATATTCCATTTCGGCAGTGGTGCAGGAATTTGGCTTTCCCCGCTCAACTGTCTCTAGGGTGTATCGGGAATAACTGGATGAAGGCATCACAGTCCACAACAGGCACCATACCGGGCGTCCAGCTGCCCTGAATGATCGTGACCGGCGACGCCTGGGACGAATGATTCAGAGAGACAGGAGCGCAACAGTGCAGCAAATCACAGACCAGTTCAATACTGGCCGCACTAGAAACATCTCTCGGTGGACAATCCGTCGGAATCTGCATGCCCTCGGGTTTGGCAGCCGTCGCCCTACACGAGTGCTAATGCTTACCCAGCATCATCGGACACTCCGGCGTGCATTTGCCACCAACCATCTTGGCTGGA
>JAHWFO010041136.1:0-18493 GCA_023313115.1 Rhysida immarginata
CGCCGTATTCCTCTTGCGCCATCCAACGCGCTGTTTCCGCCACTTCCGCGCTCCTTTTACTCGCCAAGAGAGCTCACAATCGAAGCTCGCGCAGTTTCGATTCGAGCCGCCACCTTGTGGCGAAATTCGAACTCCGACATTATTATTTACCTGATCGGGTCGGTTAATAATATCGGAGCCCAAACATGTCGCCAAACTTTGTGACAATAAATAAATATGAAAACTAAATTGTAAATTACTATTTAAGTAAGCTAATGTATAGAGAGAATTTAAACGAATAATCTTGAAGAACTGAAAGGTAAATGGAGAGGGAGTTATTCCTCATACATTTAAAAAAATAAAAGTTCTTTAATTTGTAAGAATTCCCACATAATGTTGAACGAAGTGAGTCTCAATTGCTAAGCGTTTTGTGTAAGCATATATTATTTTTTCATATTAAATTACTAAAGTGTTTCTACGTTATCGTCAACTATTGAAGCAATCGATTAACTACTATTAATTACCAATATGTATAGCACTAGCGAGTTTTAGATAACCTAAAGCCTAACAGCATTATGCTGTTGATACAAATAAGCTATAGATAACAATAGATCTAACAACTCGTAATGAGTTGGATGATATATTACACGCCATATCTTAGCGTTGAGAGTACTAACAATACAATATTGTACCATTAGGGCACATGCAACAAAACCAATTCCCACTATCATTATTTTCTCTTTATATTCACTCATGACACGTTGTTACGAGTTGTTTGATATATTACATGCCATATATTAGAATTGAAAGTTCCAATGGTACCATTTGGTATCATATAACACCATAAAGGTACGTGCTACTAAACAATAACCATTATCATTATTTACTCTTTATATTCACTCATGGCACGTTGTTACGAGATATTTGATATATTACATGCCATATCTTAGCATTGAAAGTTCCAATGGTACCATATGGTATAATATGACACCATAAAGGCACGTGCTACTAAACAATAATCATTATCATTATTTACTCGTTATATTTACTCATGGCACATTGTTACGAGTTATTTGATATATTACATGCCATATATTTTTATTGAGAGTTCCAATGGTACCATATCGTATCATATGGCACCATTAGGAAACGTATTACTAAACCTATAACCATTAACATTATTTACTCGTTATATTCACCCATTATATGTTGTTACGATTGTTTGATATATTACATGCCATATCTTAGCATTGAAAGTTCCATTTAGTACCATTAACACACCCACATTATTTACGCGTTATATTCATTCATGAGACATCCTTGCACGTACATGTGCCATTAGACTAATACCTGCTATCACTAGTTACTCTTATATATTCGTTCATGATATCTTGTAACGATTTGTTTGATATATTACCTGCCATATCTGATTATAGGAAGTTTTTAAGGGGGTACCATTAAAGCACGTGCCATTATAGTACGTACTTATTCCGGCTATCTCACGTTCGTACTTGTTCGTGTCGCATATTAATGGATTGGTGAAAACAGACTTTGAAAAAGTTAATACGTTTTCAAGTTATCGTAATAAATACTAAGCTTCCTAGGTATAAAAACATTCTCTTGATTTAGAGACTGAACTGCCCTTTCAATAATCGTCAAACACGTGCATCCTGTACCATCTCATT
Source organism: Rhysida immarginata (assembly GCA_023313115.1). Lineage (NCBI taxonomy): Eukaryota > Metazoa > Arthropoda > Chilopoda > Scolopendromorpha > Scolopendridae > Rhysida > Rhysida immarginata. The sequence continues at coordinate 1,665 of JAHWFO010041136.1, forward strand.
TACGTTTAGAGCACGCGCAGAGCCGAACCCATATAGGTTCTGAACACGCGTTTTCCCGAATGCGAGGATAATTCGTGTCTTCCAGCAATTCAATACATGCACTCTTTCTATTGCAACGCAATGAATTGTGGAATTGTCTACAGACGGACGGACAGCTGGACAAACCGATCACACAAGCACATTTTTATATATAGAAAATGTGCTAAAAATTGAATTGAATATTAATGGGTAAGTTGAATTTATATGATTTGTGATACTTTCTCTATAATTAGTTTTAGTTATAAACTCTTATATATTCGTTTAGGACACGCCGTTACAAGTTGTTTGATATATTACATGCCATATCTTAGCACTGAAGATACGGTACTTCCATCCAAGTAGCATTAACACTGCTACCGCTGAATCAAATTCGACAATCATCGAAACGTATTTTCGGTTTTCAAAAACTTACTTAAGTATATATTCGCTCACATCTCGCCGTTACGTTTTTTTTATGTATTACATGTTAGAGATACGATTTTCAATGTACAGCCTTTTAGGCTATGTCATAAGGGTACCATTACAGTGCGTGACATTTTATCGGTTTCGACCATCTTGGTGAAAGCAATACTTAATAACGTTATATTCACTCATAGGTTGTCGATATTTAGTATATCTTAGCATTGAAAATCTATAGGGGTATCAGAATGATACCATTAGAGTACGTGTTAATGTACCACTTTCGTTCATCTTCGAAGTGGTTCGTGCGATGAAACATATTTATCGATTGGCGAAAAATGATTCTGAAAATCTTTCATACGTTTTGAGAAGATCCAGTTACAAACGGACAGACACGTTTCCTCTCACTAATAGCAAAAGGCATCTTTCGGTACTTAATAATGCATCGGATAAACCTATGATACGGATGATAATGTTTAAAAAATACTTCTTTTTATTTATAGGCCGGTCTCAATTTCTCATATTGCATAAATTATAAATATTTTTGCTATTATTTTAAAATATTTTAATGTAGAACAGGATGTATATAATTAACAGATTTTAAGATACGGGTTTAAATTTAACAGCCAATAATTTATTTCTTATATTTTTTGTGTTTTATTGTTGAGGTGATTTTTTATTTTTAATACAATTATTTTACAATGAAGGTTTATTTGCACATATAAGAACTTTTATTTTATTCTATTAAGATAAGAATTATTTCCAAAACTGTTTAACATACAGCTTCCTTAACTTTAGAAATAATTCATGTGGAAGTCATCTTTAATTTGAGTTGGCTTTCTTTCTGTATGTGTTCTGAAATTCGTATCAAAAAATTCATCATGCTGGTGAAATGACTTACGGCTGGCTGCCTCCTCAGTAACCAAACCTCTTCTTTATCCAGCTGGTTGGGATATTCATAGCCAGGGTTCCAAGATACACCCTATTCCGTAATATTAGGTTCAGTAGAAAAGTAGTAAAAACATTAACAATATTCATAAGCTGAAATTATGGAAAAGGATGTTCAACAATAATAACAAATTTGCAAGCAAAATGATTCGTTTTTCTTACAGTGTTACTTCATACAAAGCAGTTTTACCCTTAACTATGGGTTTGACTGTCCTATAAAAATAGGTTCACTTCCAAGTCCTGAAAGTAGATGGCAGAATCTGAAAAATTAAATGGCTCCAAATTAAAATTAATATTAAGGGAATAATATCTTGGAATGTTGGATTTTGAGAAAGGGGAGATTGTTGCTCGGGTTCTGAAGGGTATATAGTTCCAGGCAAATTACAGCACAAATCGAACGTTCACTAAATGCAATTAGTGCATTTCTACGTTCAGGAATTAATGTGACCACGAAAAAACCTACAGGTCCTCTGAACAAATTGTCACAGCGCCAAAAAGGAGCAATTGGTAAGAGTGTTGCATTACAAGGAATGTCATACAGAGAAGTGGCAGCTTAGGAAGATGTGACTATACAATCAACAATTGGAAGGTTACTAGAAAGCTGTACAGATCTTCTGTTAAAAAAATCCCATCCTAATTGGAGGAATTCATCAGTAATTCAACATCTGAAGTATAGCGTAAGATAAAAGCCTCCTGATCCATATTGTTTATATTCCTGCTTTTCCTTTCCTTTTCTCTTTGTATTCACGATTTATAATTCACGAAATAAGACTACGGAAACCAAGAGTTTGTTTAAATTAGCTAATAAAGAGTTTTTGCGGACTCTGCGAAAGACAAAAAGATCTCTTGTTGCGACCCAATTTAACAAAATATATATGTGGAAACTCGTACGTAAACATTTCCTGGATAAGGCCATGAATTCTTGACGAATAATGTGAAACTTATTAAATCTGTAAATAAAAATACATGTTGGACACTTATGAAAGCTTAGCTATAAATAAAACGGACAAAAAATTATTATTAAATTCGGATAGTGAATCATTGGTGATTATTGGTGAATCATGCCTGATCCAATGGGTCTCCCGGTTATCCAATCGGTGATACCGATTGTTTGGTTTTTATTTCTATTGGCTAGCATTCGCTATATATACCTCGCTAATTCAATAAACAAATCAACAGGACCTTGAGGGAGGACCAGATCACTCATCACGCTTAGGACGGACTAGCTCTTCAAGTGTCAACTCTACTCTCATTTCAGGTATCATCTCATTGCTCTCATTTCACGGTGCGCCCGTTTCAGGGCGATATTCACCTTCTGTTGCTGGTCCCTGGCGTTGGAATTAATATTCCCGTAAACCAGTACATCAAGACGCTCACTATCCTTCTGGAACCCTGGCGTTGGGATTAGTTTCCTCGCAAATATGACTAAGAACATTTCTCATTATCATCCTAATCATTCGCAAGTGGGTCCTTGACGTAGAATTAATTTTCTCGCAAACCTGACTTCTTCTTTGTTCTTAAAGTTAGTTTGCGTCCTTCTTAGGACGGCTTCTTTAGCACACGCTTAGTTGCAAGGTTACTCCCCCCCCCCTGGTTCTGTACAATTCTATTTTAAGATTATGATGGCTTCGTCCAAGTTAACCACGTTGAAGTCGACTAAAGAGTCTTTGCAAGTGGCGCATGGTAACACTGTGTCCTGCAAAAAGGCATACCGGGATGCCTGCTTGGATGTTAGATTTGCTGCATATGACCTAGTGTTCAACGAAATGCTAGAAGCTCTCCGGGATGAAATATTTGCTAAGCATAGTGCACTGGAGAAAAAACTCGAATCCCTACCTACACGTTTTGAGGAGTATCAACAAAGAAATCCAAAACTCTCGTGGAAATGTTATTCACAAGATACCGGGTGTTTCAAAAATGACCGGTATATTTGAAAAATCAATAAAAACTAAACGGGCAGCGATAGAAATACACCGTTTGTTGCAATATGCTTGGGACAACAGTAAATTTTCAGGCAGACAAACTTTCGAAATTAGTTCACGGTGTATTTCTATCGCTGCCCGTTTATATTTTTCAAATATACCGGTCATTTCTGAAACAACCGGTAAGTGAACTTAAAGAAGCCTTTGAGAAATGCTCCGGGACTCGAAAGGCAGGAAACTCCACGGAAGATAAACCGGTTGAAAACAGCAAGGTAAGTAATGTTTTTAAAATTATTTCATGTGCTAAAAGTGTGGAGTCAATGGATGTAATTGAAAATAGTGACTGTTCGACAAACGGTGGCTGTAAGAGAAGTCACTCTGATGGAACCGATGGAGAAGTGGATGACAGTCCCTGGATTGTTGTTAGTAATAAAACCTTGTAAACATTCCAAGTAGGAGCTTTAGCAGTGAAGCAGAAATCCATTTATACATTTATTATAAAGAAATTAACCCCCCACCGAGGAGGGTAAGGCAAGTAGCAGATCCTGCAGTCATCTATTTTTACCCTTTTATCTGCATTTTTTTTACCTCTCAGCAAGTTTTTTAATCAAAAAATTAATTTTCTCGAACGTAATATGTAGAAAATGTAAAAAAGCTCATATTTTCTTTCTTTACTCATCATTTCCGAACGTATGATGTATCACATGCCATATGTTGCCATAGTTCTAAACACCAAGTGGCTGCCACCACCGCAAATCCGACCCCAATGAAACAACTAGGCCTATACTTCATAGTAATGTAGATCTAGCCTAGAGGAATCTGGATACTGAATTTCACGCCTTCACGTATCTAAGTAGCACATAGATACACAACATGATCAAAGGAGTTAGGACACCTGTTGCTCTACCGTAAAGCCGCAAAAAGCTTCAATCAGTAGTGTGTAGGACCACCCCGAGCTGCTATCACTGCCTCCACCCTACATGGCATACTGTCCACAAGTTTACGATATGTGTCCACAGGTATTGACCTCCATTCCTCGAGCAGTGTCGTGGTCAGTTCCTGGACAGATATACGGCAAACCATCTTGGATCTCACACGTTGTTCCAATTCGTCCTAAAGATCTTCGATGGGGTTGAGATCAGGACATTGGGCGGGCCAATCCAATATTCAACCCGCATCTCGTCAAACAAGTTAGATATGGATCTTGCTTTGTGGCAAGGCGCATTGTCGTGCTGGAAGAGGAACGGCCCACCAGGGAAGTGTTCTCACAGCGCTGGAAGTGCCCCGTTATCCAGAATGATCCTGTAGCCATCAGCATTGAGGTTTCCGTCCACCTTGATGAGCGGGCCCAGTCTAGTCCCACAATTACGATAGGTGTTCACAGGGGTGTCCGAACTCCTTTGATCATGTAGTGTATGTTGTCCTCTCTGAATCCCACCCCCCGTAATTCCGACCCCGGTGTACCAATCAAAACCAAACTAAATAGTGTAGATGGACATGCCCATAAGAAGCTACATTCCGAATTTCAACCTTCTACCTCAAAAAAATGTAGAAATTATGAAGGGAACGGACTGACATTATGAAACCAATAAGTAGCTCCATTCTTCCGCTACTTAATAATTTAGATTATGAGCATTTGAGCAATCGTGCGTCGACAAAGCGATTTCACGTGCGCGCGCCGATGTCAGTGATGCGTAAAAGATGAACAGAAAGTAACAATGTATTCCTTGATAAATCGATTATTATATGGCATGCCATTATCTTGGTATTTTTTACACTCACTGTTTTAGCACGTGAATTCGACTTGAAGGGGTCCACGAAAAATTCTAAAAAGTTGATACGCCCGAGCTAAGACTTTGATGGTCATATTTCTGAAAACAGAATTTGAAAGAGTTAATCCGTTTTCAAGTTATCGTGCAAACGGGGGACGGCCGGATAAACGTACAGACCAAGAGCGCATTCTTATAAATAGCTTTTATGCTAAAGCTCCTAATAAAAAAAATCAGAAAGGGCACGAGGAGGATCGATAACCTAAAGACCGTCTCCAGAGTAAACAAAGAAGTCGTCAGCTCGTCTAGAAAGAAGAATCCGAAGAATGGATAGAGTCGCTCGGCTAATGAAGAACATAGGATCACGAAGAGGTATGTCCCGCCGATTATTGTGCGGACTCATGGCGTGCCGTTTAAGACGATTTGAACTGAGCTCTAGAAGTTTCAAGTGGAAAAGATCACTGTTCATACGGCAGAGCTGAAACCGTCAAAGTTAAATGTGAAGACGAAGAAACTCACAACAGGTTAGTCTCTGGATTAAGTCTGACAATATTTTAAAAATTCTGCATCATCAACTGAAGTCTGAGAAAGTCTTGAAATACGTGACTCGTAATGTGGATATAACGTATGATCTGGATGACTCCCAAGGAGACCTAAGAAGAGCCAACTACTTCCCGGAAAAGGTAATCAGACTCAGTAAAGCCAAAGGATCCATTGATATGCCAATGGTTTTGGTTCTGCTCCCGAACACCGAACACAACAAGTCATTGAAGAAATCACATGTATTGGGCCGCTGTCAGTGTTAGTAGTTGTCTTTCGAGGGAAGAAGAAGCCACTACAATGCTGCAATTGCCTGCGATTCGGACACGTATCCATGGGCTGCACGGAAGATCCTCGTTGCAACAAATGCGCAGAGGAGCACCAGCCAAGAAATTGCCCCAAGATTAAAGGTCAAGACCCCCCAAAGTGCGTCAGATGTGGTGGACACCACACTTCAAGCTAAATATCCAAAATACCCCCAGGTTAAAAGGATGCTCAGTTCCAAAGTGACAGCAGACAAATCCTTTGCAGCTGCTGTGTCTAAGACTCAACATTAACGACCTACCAGCTATGTATAAGCAATTAGGACCTATCTTTCATCTGTTTTCTAATCTAGGCAAAAGTTACCCGCAGTTTAGTGGGTTTCTTACGACCAACTAATTTATGCTATGGTTGCACAACGTTATACTGTAATCAACAAAGGTGAACTTCGGTGTGTTATATGGAATGCTAGGGGGATTCCCCGAAAGCGTATCGAGTTTCACAATTTTCGGATAAAGCAAGAAATTGACTTTGCTTTTCTCTGTGAAACGTACCTTAAACCAAGCCAAGACTTCAAGCTACCTGGCATTGTGTGTACCGTAACGATCGTATGTGTTCAAGCGCTGCAAGATGTGCTTCTGGGGGGCTGCGATCATCATTAAGAAGGGAGTTCAACACCAAGAATTAATCTCTAAGTCTTATGCAGTTATGGAAGCGGTCTCCATCATTATCGATGACGTCTCCCTTGGGGAAGTTAAGTTCGTGGTGCTCTACAATTCATCTAAACATTCACTTGACGTTAGCGTGCTTGATGAACTCTTCAGTGGTGACACTCCAGTTGTCCTAGCTGGTGACGTAAATGCCAAACACCCAAGCTGGAACTCCAGAACGCAGAATTACAACGGCATGATTCTCTATAGGTATATACAAGGTAAAGATGACATCATCGCTGCTGGACTTGTGGAAGACATCTACTACTGTGACCATTTCCCTACTAGTGATGTTCTTGACATTTCACTAATAAAGGGTTTCTTCAAGCCATATATCATCTTCACGATGGATGATCTTTCTTCTGACCACAAGCCTGTGGCGCTGAACTTCGACAATGTCGACATCAATTTCAGAGAAGAGGTGAAGCATCAGCAAGACTGGAAGCTATTCAAAGAAATCCTCATGGACCATGACTGCCATCTCCAAGGAGCAAACAGTATGGATGACATTGATTGACGAGTTGAAGACATCACCATGTGAATAAACAGTGCCACTGAAGCTAGTGCCTATCCACTGGTAAACAAGCCCGTTCATTGAATTATGCTCATTCCAGGAATCCAACGTTTGATTGCAATTACATGGTTAGAGCTCTTCAGAAGAAGAATGATACGCTTCCTCCACTTCGCACCCCTCAAGGTAATTACGTCCAAACTAATCAGAATAAAGCTGAAATAATTGCAGATTCCCTAGAGATGCAGTTTGTTACCCGTGATAACAATAATCCATAGAGTCAGCTCATGTCCGAGACTGTGGAAGATGGTCTTGCCAACTTTTATGAAGTCTCACACACTACAACTAAGATCACCATCGAGGCCGGAGAAATCACTACCATCATAAGAAATCTGAAAAAGAGGAAGGCTCCAGGAAGAGACAAGGTAAATAATAACGCCTTAAAGAAACTCCTAAAGTACATCACTAGCTGAGATACCCGTCTTCGCCGAGCTTTTCAAGGCAAAACGAAGGCGGGGTATCAGTATCTGTCTACTCTATGTATATACCAATGTTGTTTAAGCACTTGTTAATTGTCATTGCAGAAGCTAGACGAACAGGAAATCGTCGACGTTCGAACTTCACAAAATGATCAGTCGCCTTCAACGGTATTCTTGGTATTAAAATGAATTATCCTGCGTTATCCCTGCTGACAATTGTAGCTTGTAATGAGGTAGGTTATTCGGAAGTGGCTGTTGTATTGCTTAATACCCAAACGTTCAACCTAATGACCGTCGACCCTACTATTTACCGACAACTTCGGACGTTGCTGTGGTTTTACCTGGCAGTGGAATCAGTGCACATCGTGATAATATTTTGCGCCAGCGCACAGATGGTAAGACTCGTCGGATTTTAAAAAATCACCCATCTTATGATCCTCTGCACTATGTGCTTATGTTTCCATACGGGACGCAAGGGTGACCTATTACCGTGCAGTCGAAAAACAGTGCTCATACCAAAGAGGTATTACGATACGCCCGTTATATGCTTAACATCTTCAAATTCGTTCACGTACATGTTTAACCTCGGCAAAGACGGCATATAAAGGGTGTCCCAAAATGGGCTGACATTTTAACTTTTTAAAAAAATATATTTTTCATTGGATAATCTATAATATTTTTGCTTTATTAGAAAGTAAAAACGTGGAGATTATGAGTGATACAAACATCTGAGCATCTGACAAATGAACCCCTGATGGGTGGGTTTGCTGTTCCGTTTACGATTGTCACCAAATTTTCGTGACATCCACCAAAGATGACTTTGATGGGTGGATTTGCCATTCCTTGCATAATTATTGCCAAATTTTCATGGCTTCCACCGAAAAGCATCCAGATGAGTGGATTTGCTGTTCCGTGCGGTACCACAAATTCACGCTTTTGAGGAAATTTTCAATAACATTTGTATTGATATAATTGCTGGGAAATTTCAACAATCTTGTGTCAAATTTCATCTTTGAGGTTCTAAATAGTTTGTGGTTTATTGATGTGCACTTTATCCTTAAGAAGTCTAACGATGTCAAGTCACATGATTGGCGGCCAATTCACATAACCTTGCTGCGAGATAACGCGACGATTAAATTTTTGAAGGTGAATTTTTACAATTTCTACGTGGTGTTCGATTGTGTAGTTTTGCATGATTTAACCTCAATGTTTAATAATGGCAGATATAAAAATCTCTACTCTCATTGTACCACGAAAAAATGGCGGCAAAATCAAATGTCAGTTCATTTTGGGACACCCTTTATAAGAAAAATCGGAAATTCAAAGATTGGAGATAATTTATTTAACAGAAATTTAGAGAGACCATAAGTAGCTGAATTTCGAGAATAAGTTATTGGTCTCATTGGACATTCAGGTTTATGTATTTTTGGTACCTTACATTGGACCTTACATTGTATAGCTTTTGACACAAACACGACTGGCCTATTGTTGCACAAACTTTGCATTGCATTGCTGGACATGAGCTATATATTGTTGGTCCGTGCATATTGTTAGTCCGATGAAAACTCTTAACAATAAGCGTTACGAATTCTTCGCATAGTAGAGTAGTATTAGCGACATCTCGAATATCATAAGCGACTGTTGGAAGTTTTTCTATATCCCGACTGCTTGGAAGCAGCCTATTGTGTTAAGTATCCCCAAGCAGAGGCAAAATCCTGCAATTCCCGCGAGCTACCGACCTATCAGCCTACTCCTGTTGATGTCTAAAGTCTTGTAGAAAACGATCCTTACCAGGTTCAAATACTACTATCTCACCAATGGTTTAATGCGGGAAGAGCAGTTTGGCTTTCCAGCCGCCCACTCGTGTCAGATGCAGATATGGAGGCTCGTTGAAGATCTGAGCACCCCACTAAACCTTTCCAGGTACTGTGGCGTGGTTTTTCTTGATGTCAGTAAAGCTTTCGATCAAGTGTGGCACGAGGGGCTAATCTACAAGATGATTAGAGACGGGTTCTCTTCTGATTTGATTATGATGGTGAGATCCTTCGACCCGTTCTATCAAGCCAAAGTTGGCGAAAACTTCTCTACGCAATGTAAAGGCTGGTGCCCCACAGGGTTCTATCCTCGGGCCCGTTCTCTTTAATTATTTTGTGCACGATTTCCCAAAACCCGAGAAGTGTAATTTATATTTCTATGCTGATGATACTGCCATCATGGCATGGGCGCACCAGCCATCTCACGTTATCACTCGGCTGCAGAACGCCTTGAAGGAGTTCGAGGACTGGTTTAATTGCTGGAAACTGAATTTTAACGTCGAAAAATGCAAAAACTTCAACAAAAAACTTAAGTGTCTCCCGGATTCTCTGGTTCTATTCAATAAGAAACTCGAATGGGTTGACAACTACAAGTATCTTGGCGTTATCATCGACTCAAGACTCTCCTGGAATCGTCACGTAACTTTTGCTCTGAACAAAGCAAAGAGGGCTAAGTACAGTCTTACAGCTCTCCTGGGTAGAAACAGCGCCCTCAGCATCGACAATAAATTACTACTGTACAAGACAGTGATTCGGACCATTTCCCTCTATGGTATGTAGAAGCAGATGGGGTGAACTCCAATCGTTCCAGAATGTTACCCTGAGGACCATTGCGCAGCTTGGAAGAAGGACCGTAAAGAATTATTACATCCACTCGGATCTGAACATGACACACATTGGAAAGTGTGTCCAAGATCTCCTGATGAACATGATGCAGACGGTGAAGAGCCATGACACTAACCTGGTGGCTGGAATACTGAAAAACTGATGGAAGATGTAATATCACCCTCCCCCTCTCCCAGTCTTCTGTGAAACGTCAATCTTATTTTTTGTTTTTTCATAATGTGGAAGACCTCTTTGGGTTAGTCAGACTTCTTGCCTACTTCAGTGTATTTCATGTGGAATTTATTCCGGAAGGGTGAGAATCGTGTAAGCACTGCTTACGTCTCACCTGAACAAATTTACACTTCATGTTCGATTGTCGAATAAACAAGTCAGTTCTCTCAGAAGTTTCCTGAGGCTCTCCTTCTCTGCAGGAAGATGAAGGCAAAGCATTCGAAAGACGTTTACATGTTGTATTGTTTTTTTTCATTATTGTTATTTTGTGTTTTATTTTTTGCCTTATTTAGTTGTGGTTAAAGAGTTTCGTTTTTTCAATTATTTCATTAGTACTATCCACATAAAATATTTCCTTTAATCAAGATAGGACTTTCATTATAAAGTCATAGAACGGATATATTTTCAGATAATTTCTCGGGTTGGTTTGGTTCATTAGAATTTTTAGCGTCGACTACTAATGTCATCTTGCGCCTTTTTACGCAAGTTATATCTGTACGCAGACCGGGACAAACACAAACATCCATGCTCACGGCGGGATTCGAACCCACGACCAGGTGGACTCGAGAACTAGAAAGCCTACGCCCAAGCCCTCTCGGCCACCTGGCCGGCTGATAATAATTATATAAGAGTAGAAGTTGTAATATTGTATAATTAATTAATTAAAAAATAGTATCTCCATTTTAAGTAAAGGAAATAGAAAGAAAAATAAATAGACCTTCTTTTCATTTCTTCAAAGTTGATCACATTTTATGAGAATTAGTGCAACTGAGTCTTGGCTCCTGAATTGTGAAATAAGTTAAATAGATATTTTTGGGTATTTAATTAAAGGGGTTATTGTGTATTGACGCCCCTACTATTTCTTCTAAGATAATTTTACCTGGAATTATATTTTGAGCTTTAAATTTTGGCTCTTATTTCCTCTACCTCCTGGATTTGACTTTATTTCAAATTTATTGGATACTTAATTACATCGTTGCTAATGACCATTTTATGCATTTCATAGATTCTCCCATTTGGAGCTTCACTTGTGTTTTCGACGGTGTTCTTTCATCGGTTCTTGTGCAAGTCGTAGAGTCGAAAATATTTCGTCGGAAGCCATCGTTACTTTCCGGGTTGCATCAGTTACCTGGTAGTGTGAATATCGGCGGGATACTTACCTGTGTCCTCATCTTTGAGCGTTCGAGGGCCTACCCATGCTTCCACTGCCAAGTGCTCTGCGTTTGTTATCTCTTTATGATTTGTATTTAAAGTTACACTTTATTTAGCTGGCGAGTGATCAGCATTGTATTCGTTTCTTATTCATTTCATCAAAAAATAAACTTTGCTTATTTTCAAGTTTTAATATTTATATGCTCACTACCTTTACACGTGCTAACCGGTGATAGTTTAGGCAGTAGACCTGGCCGCTGCTGGCTGAGTCTCGTTTCAATAACTTAAAAGTTATCCACGCACACGGGCTCTCATCTACAGCCTTCGGAATACGTGGCACGCCAGTTGGCAATAGTTTTGGTCCAACACCTTTGTTTAGCGAACGAACCCCCGCTCATCGGTCTCCGTCTGGCTTTCGACGCTGCGTTCACGTAACTTCGCCGTCGAACGCCCGTCGCCGTCAGCCGCTCGTCGACTTCTTCCACCGTCGACGCCGTTCTCCACTAACGATAATTGATGTTGGGAATTAACACGTACGTTATTTGCCACTCCATGCTGCTCCGCCTTTCTCGGCCTGGCTGCTTTTCGCCGTCCTCTCCTTTGTTCTCCCAGTGACGTTCTGTCTAGCTCCTTTGCTTCGTTGCCTCGATTCGAATCTCTCGACGATCGCCCCTCGCACCGCATCTTCGGAATGCTCCTACTAGTAATGGCTCATACGATGAAATATTCTCGCCTTGCAACGGCGCTCCGTTTCCCATTTTTGTAGCACATGTACCATGGAGTAATAGACCATGACTCTATTACTATCAGACTAATGTTTTAACCGCCATATTTACTCGTGACATCCCTAGTTTGTACGGCTAATATAAATACTAACGGGAAATCTAAATTAAAATTCTGTTTAAAATGATTCAAAGTAATCTAAACCAGACACAATACACTTTTGAGCGCGTTTGTTTAAGTTTGTAAAACAGCTTTTAAAGTCCTCGGACGGAATCCTCTGGTTTTCCGTCGTCATGTTTTTCTCCATGTCGGAAACGTCTTGAAATCTGTTATCTTTTATAGCGTTTTTCATCTGTGGAACAGGAAAAAGTTTAGAAGGGTCAAATCTGGAGAACAGGGCGGGTGGTTGAAGTCTCTGATTGTATGTTTGGCCAGAAACCACTTGCTTTTTTTCCACGGTAAGCAATGAGGGACAAATCTGGAACAAAATTTTCTTTTCCCGAAATCTTCTATTAGAATCTTACGAATTTTCTCCTTGTTGAAGCCCAATTCATCCGCAGACATGCAAATTGTGATTCGGCGGTCAGCAGTGACGAGTTTGCTGACTTTCTCAGTGGTTTCTGGTGTTTGGACGGAAACTGGTCTTCCAGGGGCGGGCAATCTGAAAGGTTTTCACGGCCTTCACGAAAGCGAGGAAACCACTCGAAAGTACGCGTTCGGGATAGAAAATCATTCCCGTAGGCAGTTTTCAACATCTGTGGTAGCCGAATTACCCAACTTTAGCCAAAATGTAATGAAAGCTCGTTGTTCCAGATTTTATTCTCGACGATACTTGTTAACGTGTGTCGCTATAATACGTGTCTGAACACGAACACTTTACGCTACTAAACAAAATCTATTATACTGTTGATCAGCCTATCTTGGTCATATGACTTATCAGCGCCGGAACCTGTCTGCTTCGTTAGCCGAGATGAAGAAGCGCCCAGAGCAGATCTGGAAAATTTAAATTACGTTCTTCCTGAAGTCTGGAACATTATCCCAACAAACTTAAAAAAATTCTCTAAACCTGCTTTTTATATCATTAAATCATGGGTTTTTAATAATTTTAATCTTGTAAATGTTTTTGACGTAGAATACGTCTTACGTTTCGAGACTAGGATGCCACGCTTAAATCGTGAATGTCACGAAAAGTGTTGATCACGAAAACTTTAATAACTTGAAAACTATTAATGATAGAAGAATGATCGATATCGCATTCGATAGAGTACAGAACAAAGCATGTTATAGACCATCACTGATTTCGTGCTGACCTCATTGGCTGACGCAATCGCAGTGCAAAGTTGAGTCAGAAAATCTGCTCTATAGCGGATATTAAATTAGTCTAGCACCGGCTCCCTTTGTGCTACTACGACGTTTGTGGTGTCATTTGTTTTATCTTTCTGTGCTTTATAAAATGGCTTAAAATTTAAACCTCAATATTTAATAGTATCTAAGATATCGGCCTTCGAAGTGGGGAAATTTCGCAAAATTACAGAATTTCCAAATTTATGCCTAATAAACACGAGAAAAATTATAGAAACCGTCACAGGAATATAGAACGAGAGATGGGGAATCCAAAACGACCCGGATGCCCGATGTTGAGCATCAATGGGCTCAACAGGAACGCCTTAAAGTTGAGGCGCCGCGCCGCCAAGATGAACTATAGCTCGATACGAATGCGCCAATAAATGAAAGTTCGATGCAAATAACATATCTGATGACATAAACGTTTCTACATGGAGTGATAGAATTCAACCAGTGGAAGTCCATAACGAGCCAGAACCGTCAGCATTAACAGCATCTTCCTCAACTATGATTTAAGTAAGGAGCGGCATATACGCTAAAATTTGGGAGACTGAATTTATATTCCGTTTTATATTCATTAACAATGAATTTGGATATTCATGTAATGTTTATAATAGATTTTAGTTTGTGAAGGACTTAAAGCACCCACATAACGGTTGTGTGATATGTTTGCTCCATCAGTGTCATCAGCCCAATGTGAATGATTTCATGCTGTGCATTCATTGTAGAACAAATTTAAAACTATTAGACGCGCTGCAAATGTGTGCCTAAGACGCGGGATGAAGTATCTTCTGCGTCAACCATTTGATGAGCCACATTTGTAGACTAGTCGCCAACATTTCGACCGTTTTGCCAGAACAGATACACAAAGCTAAGTAGAGACGTGCGGTGCTGGACAAAAAAGATTTAGATGAAAATTCAACAGGGTAAATCTATGAATCAAAAATATGACGAGAGACCGGCAGAATTAGATAGCATAAGTTTAGCACATTTTATTGCATGGTGTACACCGGTAATGAATATAAGACATATCAAGAGAAAAGATGTTGATGATACAGATGGCCAAGAAGCCACTGAACAACAAAATACTGATAATGAAAACGATGGAGCCTATGGCATTTTTAGTTCAAACATCACTACATACGTATAGACGCAGAAATGTGGGCACAGAGTGATTAGAAACCGTCATTATAGCATCGATGACACAATCAATTACAAGCCTGAAATGGTTACATTGTTCTATCCATTTCGCAATGAAGTTGTAGATGTATTAGATGTACACAAATTTATCCAATTGTACGATGCGAACGAGGTGAACATTTTAACCAGAAGGAAAGAATACGAAAGCAACAGATATAGATGCATTGATGGAAGAACTTAGAGAACTGTGCAAGAAAGACGACGACATTGCAAACAATTTCCAAAGAGAACAAAATGAAAGATGAGTACTTGCGAAGTGTTGTTGGCGAAGCGGGTTATGAGAACAACGATGAATTCGAATACGACACCGGCAAGGCTATCGCACTTGTAAGAAAGTGTAGCAATGTGATGTCCAAACATCTGCAGAGTAATGTGAATCTGAACAGAGAGAGTTGATCTTAGAATTTATACCCAGAATATGCACACGCGATAGCGAATGCATACATGTGTACTTGGCCCGTACTGCTGGCAATGGCAAAATATTTACGATAGCGATTAATCAAGGAAACATTAAACCTAAATTGATGTTCGCTGTACGTTTAGTGATCGCTGTCCATTTCAAAGCATCATTTATGTTGTCTTTGAACTTGGAAATCAAAGGTGGCTTAGATTTGATTCGTGCCCATTTCTTCTTCTGGCAAATATAACCTTAAACGACAGATCAGTGTTTTTGCTGATGTTGTAGATGTTGCTCACGCGTTTCTTTCTTTTCGAACTCACAACCATAACCTACTACACTCATCTCTTTCACATTTTGTACAGGAGTGAGCACAGGATTAATAAACAACATTAGAAAAATGATTTATAATGGGAACATCAAATGTAAATGTGAACAGTTCCCATTGGTGCCAACCGCTGAGATCACGGCACTTAAATCCCAAGGTGCTACATTTGATCGTATCTTCTATGATTATGACATACCAGAATAAAATCAACTGTTAATGTTTGGATTGAATAGAGTAACCAGTATAGATGGGTTATATTTAACTAACTCAAACGACTACTGTAAATGCTATCTCACTCCAGAGAGTCAAGCACCTTTGATAAAAAAGTTCAGAGACGAATACAAGAGATTGGAATCGCACATGCTGTTAACATTCACCAAACGCGTAAAAAATTTCATATTAAAAATACAAACAACGATACTGTTAGCTACAACAATGATGATGATTCCATTGAACAAAAGAATATTTTAAACGTTATAGTTACCAATCTTAGTATTTAGTAGCGTATGCACAGTACTTATTACATCTGATTACTTGGCAATAAGTGAGACTTGGATGAATGCAGGTGAACCTGTAGATGGATTCGAATTGAGGTCACAAATGAATCAGTCTGGTTGTATAAGATCCGATGCACTCACTAAACATGGTGTAATAAGTTATAGGAAAGCAGGCGGTGTTGTGATCTTCAGAAATATTAACTCTTTAACCGAATGCGAACATACACTGATAGACTGGTCAAAGGTATAGATCACTGATTGACGCTGGTATCGGTAATATTTTTTGTATGGTTAAAGTGTGGTGAGATTTATACTATGCATTGTTTAAAATCATCCTAATGTTCGATATCTGATATAGCAATGTTGTTGTTCAGTGCGATGATGAAATATTCACCAGCAACTACACCTAGCAAAGACAACATGGAGGTGGATACTGATGTGAAAATTATGGGGAGCCCGACAATTGGGTGGATGACAATTCGGTGGACGACATTTGGGTGAACGACAATTCGGTGGACGCGACAATTGGGTGAACGTCAATTCGGTGGACGCGACAATTCGGTGAACGACGATTCGGTGGACGACAATTCGGTGAACGACGATTCGGTGGACGACGATTCGGTGGACGACGATTCGGTGAACGACGATTCGGTGAACGTCAATTGGGTGGACGCGACAATTGGGTGAACGTCAATTGGGTGGACGCGACAATTGGGAGGACGTCAATTGGGTGGACGTCA
>JAHWFO010041137.1:0-14601 GCA_023313115.1 Rhysida immarginata
ATAGCACTTTCTCTTAGGATTTGCTGTGTTGCATTAGCCTTAAAGCAAGGTGCCTTATCGTGCAAAAAACAAACTTCATGCGGGTCGATAGTGTTGTTTGGATCTCGAAGAAACGGAAAAACATCGGTTTAACTTGTTCGCAACCCATTTGCGATTAATAAAAGACGCACCTGCTTCCATTGCCTCTCGATATGCATTTGCACGAACTCTATCCATGAAACGCTGCTCTTCACTGTCATTTATTAAACCAGCCATATTTGTTTGATACCAATAGACGCACAATGAACTACTCTCTGCCGAAGCGTCATAAGAGTGTGCTAAAACGCTGCGGTTTAAGTCGCAGCCCCCTAGCAAAAGGTTATGCACAACCCCGTATATATATATATATATATATATATACTAGAAGAGGTACCCGGCGTTGCCCGGGATAATTACACTTGCACAAACTTTTCCTTTCATTGTTAGTCATGCGATATATATTGTTGGTTCATGCAGTGTGTTTGTGAATTGCGTGCTGATACCATTGTTGATACCTATTGTTGTACCAACTTTGCCTTGCATTGTTGGTCATGAGATATTTCTCATTAATATGCCTTGCCATAACCATGAATATCGATTTTTTATCGATATTTATTATTTTTCCGAAATCTGAGGTAGACAGTGACCTTCCTCATGCTTTAAAGGTCATGTATGCGAAATTTTATCAAGATCGGAATAAAACTGTAGATTTGTATAAAAAACGTACACACAGATCCACAGACCCACAGACGCACAGACCCACAAACATCCTTCTTTATATATATATATATATATATATATATATAAAGATAATGTACTTAAGTTGTAGCCTGCGTTAGTTTTCACTTAATTGCATTTACTTATGAATTTCTACCGCTATTTAGGTAACATTGTGTACATTTATTGGTATATACTTATTATTATTATTATTATGAACATTGATTGTTTATTTCTTATTAATGCAAAAAAAATTTTTTTGCGTTTCATCTATCTATCTATATAAAGAAGGATGTTTGTGTGTTTGTGGATGGGTTTGTTTTTTATAAAAATCTACAGTTTTATTCCGATCTTTATGAAATTTTGCATACTTGACCTTCAAAGCATGACGAAGGTCATTGTCTACCTCAAATTTCGGAAAAATAATAAATATCGATAAAAAAATCGATATTCATGGTTATGGCAAAGCATATTAATGAGAAATATCTCATGACCAACAATGCAAGGCAAAGTTTGTACAACAATAGGTATCAACAATTGTATCAGCACGCAATTCACAAACACTCTGCATGGACTAACAATATATATCTCATGACCAACAATGAAAGGCAAAGTTTGTGCAACAATAGGCCGTCATGTTCCCATCAACAATGGTATCAACAATAACAATGAGCACAGAATGATGATGTAATGATAAAGCAATCCTTTCCAAGAATTATAACAAGGAACATAAAATGATGATGCAATATGGATAAGTTTCAATTCGTAACAATGCATAGATTTCCTGTTATTCAGGTTTGTCTTAGAAAAAAAGAGTTCGTAATAATTAACAATTTCTTGAAAATCTTTAAAAATGATCAGTAACAGGAGATAATGAAGAGTAAGCAGACTATTGAGAAAGAATGGAAAGACGACAGAAGAAGCACTCCTTTAGCTCCGTGCTGTATTGAGCAAATGGGAAGCAAGTAAATAGAAGAATCAGCGACAGCTAGACTACACAAAGTGATGAATAGCCGAGTTTTGCTTCAACACATCCAGAGAACAGTGGAAATTGCAACAACATCAAGTGTACATCTGAAGTAAGATTATGTGAGTAAGAAATTATTGGAGAGGTTCATCCATTGTGAACCTTTAAAATTTTTACTGTATTAATTTTCATGTGTTTAGTTTTAAGATATTGCAAAATTTAATTTAACTTTTTGAGATTGTTCCGTTTACCTACATGTGTAATTATCCCGGGTAACGCCGGTTACCTTTGCTAGTTTTTGTAATAAAAACTGTAAAAGATTACACAAAAGAAACTGCGAGAGCCAATATATAGCGAAGCAAAGAGAGAAGAGCAAACATGCTGGGGGAGGGGGTGAGAATCGACACGTAATGACCTATGTACTGATGCCGTATATTTGAAGGAAATGTGGTGTTTTTTTAATTTAAGATGATCAGCGTCATTCATAATATTCATCCTGTCCTATGTTAATTACTCGAAGCGAAGATGAAAGTGCTTAACACGTGGGATTTTTCCACTGTGCGATGCGAGTCCGCCATTTTGATTGCTTCGATATGGACTCTCCACATTGGACTCTACTCGTTTTCGTTTCGGTCATCACAAATTTTTCTCCGCATTTCTCCGCATTTATTTTTTAATTTATAAATACTGTAATTCCATCTTTCCAAACTCAAGACTATGAATATTATAGGTATTATTTCATTGTGTTATTCTCACGGATTCGGCATATTTACGATAGTGTCGAAGTTTTTGTTAAACTATCATATGAAATCAACATAACATTTCAGTATAATATATAATAACGATCAATTTATCATTCAATACTACATTTTACTAATGATTTTTGAGTTTATATTTGTAAAACCTATGTACTCATAGTCTCACATCCTTTACTTTACTACAGTATTAAATTTATATGTCTAGAAATTTCTAAGTATTTCTAGGTATATCTAAGTATATCTAGAAATTCTAAGTATTCTAGAAATTCTAAGTATATCTACGTGATTTCTAAGTATATCTACGCGATTTCTAAGTATATCTAGAAATTCATTGAAGGTTTTACACTGCATCTTTTGCACTTTGTGTTTGGTCGGTCGTTTTTCCTCTCACATGTCTCTTCTGTTTTAGTTTCGATTAAGGTGACTGATCGAAACCAGCCATTTCATTTCTGATTGGCGCTGAAGCGGAGGTCACGTGACACATGCTCCAGTGTATCCGAAATTGTTACAACCGCTCGCTAAGCCAGGTAGTTCGTGGCTTACATCTGGCGAGTCCATTCGCCCTCTGGACTCGCGTTTACGACCAACTGTGATTCTGTTTTGAGACCTTTTCAGAGACTCAAGCCGCATGTTACGCCCAGCTGTGATTCGGGCCTTAAAATTGTACGGGTGCTGTGCAACGACTGTACGCCACTGATGGTACAAAGTTCAACTCAAAGTCACAAATGAATACACAAAGAAAAAAAAACATTGCAATCACAACTCTGCTCAATTCACGACTGAAAAGTCAAAAGCTCTTTTCTCGGCCTTTCTCAGTCAGCGTCGCGTCGTTCTTTGCGCCGCATCTTTCTTGGCGTCGGCCCTTATCCTTCTAAAGAGCTCGGATAAGCAAAGGAAAGTACTGTATCTGCAGACAATCAAAAATCGTTCTAAACCTAATAAAACTGCCCATGGGACCGAAATATTGTTTCGTTCTACTGAAATATCTGCTATAATAAAATTAGTTATAATGAAGTAAAATAAGCATTATTTTAGTTACACATGGCAGGGATCAAAAAAAGTTTTTTCCTAGTAATGAAACTTTCGTTATAATGACGTTGTTGTTGTATCGAGATTCGACCTGTATTAATTTAATGTAATTTTCCCTTGTCATCTCAAAACATTTTCTCAGAAAACCTCGCTATGTCGAATTTTGACTTCGTGTCCCAGCAAAATGCAAGGCATTTTGGGATCTCGGCAAATCTTGGTTGGGTATGAGATGATTGAGCATGCATAGTTTGTGCATTTTTTATGCTAGTGGCTCCATTTGTACGTAGTGTACTCCTTATCCACGTAACATTTTATTTCCTATTGTCCTCTGTATTCTCACAGTACCTTTAATAATCTAAAAATCTTGATTTAAAAGTAGCCCTCCACATCTTGAATTTTTTTTTCTGTTCCCGTGAAATTCGAGATATCAAGGTTCGACTTTATAATGCACATTTTCAAAATGTTTTAATTAAAGAATTTACAAAGCTGTTCACTATTCATTGTAAGTACAAAAATAACGTTCCTATAAGAATAACAAAAGCAAGCAGCTTAATATATACAGGGTGAATACAAAAGTCTGTACCCCCCTTTTATTTTTTGAACCGAAGCAGATATGTCAATTTTGATGAATCCAATGAATAGGAAGTTGTGGGTGGCCTATTTCATGGTGCACTTTTCATCATCCCAAATATGCAAATTAGGACACATTCAAAATTTATCTCAAAAACCATAAGGGATAGAGAAAAAACCCCCAATTGCAAACTTGTTCAGCATAAAAATACAAACAAAACAAAAAAAAAATCATCCAAATCGGACCAACCAATCACCCATAATCAGAAGATCGTGTTGACCATTTCCGGAACAGTGTAGCTTGCCATCCTGGAATTGTTCTGCCTGCTGTTTGCTGAAACATGCCTTTTATTTGCTTCAGTTCAAGCCTTGAACTTCAAGGGGAGTTCAGACTTTTGTATTCACCCTGTATAAAAAAAGACTTCAATCTCAATTCACACGAATTTTCTGAACTGCCCTCCAGTTCAGAAAAACATTATTGTTTTTTCTTTCATTGCATATACTTTCCATCTCATAATGATCTAATAAAAATAATAATAATAATCCACAATCCTAAGTAGCTGTTACATAAGAAGTTAATGTGGACCTAGGCATTAATAATTTCACCAACATGTAGTTTTTCTTTTGTTTGAGCTCCTTGGGCTTTGCACTTTCTTGGGTCCACATCTGGTTCTAGCTTTCAGAGTTGATCAGTTTAGTTTTTCCAAAACAACACATTATAATAATAATAACAACAACAAAAATTAAGTTGAATAATAAAGGATGCTGGGCAAAATTACTGCATTTCTTTTATTATTTTATTTCATCCAAATAAAATAATTTTTTATAATGTTAATAAATCAAAACATTTCCAACAGTCGTTTGTTTACTTTTTTTTGTTTATTCAATATATATATTTGTATATTTCAGGAAGTGACACTGCATCACAAACCAAACTTTTTACTGAGGACACAAAAACTGTCTGAACAATGAGGACAATATTTGCATTTAAAATGAAAAATGATTTATTTCCCCTGGCTGATATTCAACATTTGCACAAATTATTTTATCAATTCGTTTTGAAAATGATTGTAAAAACACTGACAATAAAAGCTAAGATTAGAACGAAACAGAATCAAAGCACATTGTGGACTAATATGTTTTTTAAGTAATAAAAAAGAATACATCAGTAAAAGGCCTTACTCCTTTTTCCCCCCCATCCATTTCATACTTACCTTAACACTTTATTTAATGTATTAGATTGGAATACATCATGTGTACAATTTTTAATATATAAAATATTTAAATCTGCAGTAAGTTTTTGCAAAACTATATAGCCAAACAACAACAATCAGACAAAAATGACAATTTCATTTCACATCATTTAAGATTTCCATTTCAAAAAATAGTTCATTAAAAACATCCAACCGAAGTATTCCATTTTAATGTATACCCTGTAAAACCAACTTAATCTATTTGCTGTTGGAGGAAATTAGGATGAAAAACTCATTTAAAAACTTTGGCTGCATTAAGTTTGGTGATAAAGTGGTTACATATATTTGAATAACGTTTCAAAAAATATATTATAAATGAAGAATATTTATTAAAACACTGAAACTATTGGTTAGGGAAATGTAGGAAGAAGAACGTGAAAAAGATTAATGTTTAGGCTAACCCCCCTACCCATCAGGTCAAAAAATAAATAAAACAAAAAAAAACTGATTCTAATTAATTTTGCTGCCATATCAAACACTGTGAATATCTTCTTAGAATACAAGCAAAGACTTCAACTTGGAAGAGTATAACTTCTAGTGTTTGTTTATTTAGTCTTAACGCTGGCTGCGTTCCCCAGAACTAGATCGAGATCTGCAAATGAGACGGAAAAAATAGAAATATTTATGAAATTATAAACAACCAATTTTGGCAAAAAAAAAAAAAAAAAAAAAATTACAAGTAAACTTTTCTTCAAATTTGTCTTAATACATTGGTTAGGTATTTAGCTTAGTTAACCATGATAGCGTGTAACTTCAAACAGCAGGAAATCATTTATCTGAAACATTCAGGAACCATCATACACTAGCTGATGTTAGATATGGGGTGTCTCAAACTTTAAGGTCAAAATTGTACAGATGGCAAAGAACTATAAACAGTATACTGAAATAGGAAACCAATGGTTTGAAAAGCAGGTCTAGGAACGGTAAACTACCTCAAAAAAAGAGAGAGAGGCTAAGGTCAAAAACTCTCACCAGTGAGAAGAGTTAGCGCTTGGTCGGTCAGAAATCCCAGTGAGAAATTTGTTACGTCATTTTAACGCGGTCAGAAACGCCAGTTAGTGCTGCTATGCCTAACCGGTTAGTCTCACCGTCCTCACCGAGAAAAAGACGGTTAGCCCAGTGAGAAATTACGTCATCATTCTCTCACCGGTGAGGGTTTTTGACCTTAGCCAGAGAGTATAAAGAGACTGAAGTGCCAAAACAGAGACAAAAAGAGACTAGTGTACCAAAAAAAGATACCAAAAGAGACTAGATTGATGTATATTCTTATATTAATTTTTTTACTTTTTTAATAATCCATTATCGGGTGTCTACCAAGTTAGTCCAAAAATTCCCTGACTTTTGCCTGACCAACGGGTGGAGGGGCTCTGTCTTTGATATCCTACATATTTATTCTGGAATAATAATTGGAAAATTATTTCGAATATGTTTAGATAAACATTATCTATAACTTCTCTAAGGCGCGCTGCAAATACGCTTTGTTGCGCGCGACATGGGTCGCTCCAGAGGCACTGCGCATGCGTCGGCGTCACGACCTTGTTTTTTCCCTTGGTCGCGCGGGACGGAAAAACTGGTTTTCAGGCGACGTCGCCTCAGCTGAATTCAGTGGAAGCGACCAGCGACAACATCGTCGATAGCCAATCAAAACATCTAATTCCTCCATAGGGAAAACCAATGAAAAAATACAGTGGACGACAGAAATGATAGATATTGTTAAGAATAATTATGCAGAAACTGGATATGAAACATTTTGACACTCCATTGTTCCATTTTGCCATTATTAAAATTAATGACACTCCATTATCATTATTATTATTATTATTAGTGTTAAATTTCAGTTTATTTTCTTACCTAAAAAATAATTTTTATTTCGAAACAGTTATTCAAATATATTTAAATAAATATATATTTAAAAATATTTAAACAGTTATTTAAATATCTCTATCTCTCTTTATTATCTAATTATTTATTAACTACTTTTATATTTAAGTATTTTTGTAGTGTTGTTTTAATATTTTTTATAATAAAGAAATTCTAAATATTCCTTGATTTTATGTTAATTTTTAATGTTTCATATTCAGTGATGTTTAAAACATTATATGATATAACTGATATTATTATGAACTGATATTATTATGAACAAATAAATTCATGTATGATTCATCTTACATTAGCCTGAGAAGCTAAACGTTCGTAAAATTCATCTTATTTGCAAGGGTATCGTAAAATACGGATTTATTATTATTATTATTATTTAAACAACACTATAAAAAATATTAAAACAACCCTATAAAAATACTTAAATATGAAAGAACGTAGATAATACTTAAATTACATCATGATTTATTCATAAAATTAATGAACGGCACAATATTTGGTTTCAATATTTTCATAATTGAATTTTGTATGTTAGCTTATATTTTCTAAGCAAAAAAATTTTCTGCACCTGTTTTGTTTTCTGAATTAGTTATTAATTATGATTTAAAAAATGAGATATAAATAAAACATTAGTTGAAAATAATTAAACCATTACTAACATCAGTTTACAGGACCAAAGGCATGAATATTTCACTACCGCATTTATTTATTTAAATAGTTATCATTATACCATAGGAGAGAAGACGGGTGAACCAGCGACGCTCTTGTATTTGCGGTGGGAAAGAGCTGGCGACAAGCGACAAAGAGCGACAACTGACATCAGCAGTGTGACCTTGACAAACCCCCCACTGCAGGCGGCAACGAGCGACAAGCTGTCCCTAGCGACCAGACGCTCCTAATTTTTTATTTGCGGCAGGCCTAAAGTACATTACTACATTACAAAACCATATGAAAAATAAATTTTCTCCAGTTATTAGCTCATTAGGGAATATACCTTCACCTTTTCAAATACCAAAGAAAATCCCCATACTACTGCAGATCATGAATAAAGAGCTCAAATTATTGTTAAGTAAATAAGAAATAATTATCTCAAGATAAATCTTTAATACATTATAGCAATTTTTTACATTATGGTAATAATTACTAGGCAAAAAAATTATTTTAATAATTAAGCACTGTTACAATATCTTCTAGAAAAATTTAAAATATGAATTATTAAAAAACAGTTTTCTATTTTTCCAGTTTTTGGATTTCTAAAGAAATCTCAGCATTTCTCTGGGCTTCTTCAAGTATTTGCTATAGTTTATTCTTCAACTTAACCTGCAGTGATGGCTACAGAAACAAATGGCAGCATGGCACGCTTGAAGGCAATGGGTCACTGAATGTCTGAAAGGGGCACTGAATGCAGCTAAATTCTTACTTTAAAGTTAATAAAAGTACATGCATTTCAGTAACCTACATTTATATTTTTAAGGCATAATGCTAACTTCGGAATCTGTATGCGATTAGGGTACGTTAAGGCTTTATAATTTCTTCCTTACTTTGTGATGCCACAAAAAGACGTCATCTGGTGGTACAGTCCTCAATAGTTCTTAAAGAATATTTTTCAACAATTTATGCACTATTTTTGAAGGATAAAATTGCGATTAATGATTGCATTAAGATTTTTAAACTTTATACCTGATACATTTGATCTGAATTATCCCTCAACATTTTATTAATGCTAATTTAAACATGAAAGCTTCTTGAGGAATACTTCTTCTTGCGGATGAAGCGGTTTGTTTTGACAGTAAAGCGACCATAGGAAATCGCCACACACGAATACAAAAGGCTCAACTTGTTAGCACTGAGGATAAAAAAAAAAAGTACAAGGAGTAAAGCAATGATGCAGTTAGTTAATATTTTAAATGAATGTATTTAGTAGTTTAATTAAAATGTTTAGGCTTGAAATCACTCATGCCACGATGATAAGCTCCAATGAATACTTAAGCCGTACATTGTTGGCATTTATTGGATTCAGTTTCTTGCATTTGTGCAGCGCTAAGGGGCAGCGTGGCAGGGCAAGGGTCAGCATGGCGCTGCACCACGCTGATTTTACCTAGCGCCATCACCCTAACCTCCGCTGCTTTTCGTTTTTTCTGAAGGACAATAAGCAGAATGTTCAGCTCTTTTGTTTTTCTAGAGCAGCTTTCCACCTGCCACTAGCATTCCTCAAACTGCTTAATAACAACTTAGTCTGTGTCACTTTAGGCAAATCACCAAAAGCATGTACACTATTGTAAACTAATCGCTGTGCAACAAGCGAATCCTCGTGGAAATTTTCAAGTAGTATTTGCTTATTAATAGAAAATGATCGTTCCACGGAAGCATTGGCATGTGATAAAATAAAAACAAGATGCATGAGTATGATTAAGGAATTATTCGTTTGGTATGCCTTGCATATTCTTGACCACAAGACATCCAGATGTTTATCTTTCTCGAGAGCATCATTTAATACACATTTTACTTCAGGCATTCCTACAAGCCTCTCATATTCTTTCTGTGCCAGTCAGCCAGCCTTTCTCGATCAGGATTTTTAATGTAGGAAAAACACGACTTTTTCCTTGTCTACTATCTAAAGCAACAGCTGGTGAGAAGCAAGAAATACCACGCATAAGGTCATACTTTAATGGAGTTCATTCAATAATATTTTTAATGCACTTTATGATGTACAAGATCTGCAGCTCTGTTTTAATTTTAAAATTTGCAGATTACTCACTTTTGAACATTTTTTTAGTTCCGCTGAGGTTGCGAGGCCTAAGTTGAAATCTTATACACTTATCAGATTGTCATCTGTAAAAGCAAGTTTAAGGAGTCCTGAATCAATCTGATTTTCTTCCTAGCACTGGAGCGTGCGCTACATGTTACATTATGGTAATCAAAAGATGTCGGAAAGCATCATGTTAAAGGGGTGCCATGGGAGAATCGCTTTGAAACTTTATTAAAAATGGGTCAAGTTTGAAAGCAAGAGATATCACAAAAGTTAATTTCATTGGCAAAAGTGTATCTTATTGCATCATTAACTGTTGAAAAACTAGCACAAATTGGAACTTTCTTGCATCTCTTTGCCTCTTCCACATAGGTTTTTAAAAATGAAATAATTTGCAACACTCTTTCAATAACAGATACATTTTCTAACCAGCGAACTGCACAAAACTTCCGTGTAAACAACTTGGAACCTGTCCACATAACATAATCAGCACATCGAGCTGGAACATTTTTAAACAAATTATAGCAAGCTCTAAGAAATTCAATAATATTCCATCCTGTAGCTGTTACAGCGGCCTTAAATGTACCATGAACAACGTGCAGCATACATGTTCCAATAACAAGGAGATGCCTACCTGTCTCATTCTCTAGCTCCTTACATGCAACAGAGAAAAAAGCATGGTTCACATTTGAGCCATTCATAGAATTTTGCTAAAGTTTATTCGGTAGTAATTCTGCTGTTGCATTTTTGAATGCAGCTAGAATATCCTTAACAGTCGAATAAGACAAAAACACTGACGTCAGGTATCTGGAACAAACTTGATCCGAATTCCAATATCTAACAATAATGTCCATTTGTTGACTATGCGTCACTTTGTTCAAACATTTATCGAAACAAATTACATAATAGTCACTTTCAACTATTTCACTTATCAATACATTGCGAAAATAGGGCGCAAGTCCATAAGTTAAAATGAATACAATTCTCCTTTCCTAGTTGCATTTTCGATGCAATTGTGCTTTCCGAAAGCATCAGACGCATAATTTCAACACAAGCAGCACCTCCACGTTGACTGATGAGTGATGAAGGAAAATTGGTTTCCGAAATGTACATCTGAGTCAATAAAAATTCTCATGTGGATTAGTGTTTACAGTGTTCCTTTAATTCGTACACTGGTGTCCACAGAGATACATAAATAAATCTAGAGATTACACTGGTGTCATAAATACCTAGAGATATTTTTCTAGAAATTTTCAAGTGGGATAGTAATCATTCTTTTATATGTATAGAATTCTGCTCCCAGTGGCCAAGTAAAGAAAGGTTCACTCTAAAGAAAGGGTTGTTTAAAGTGGGACCATACTGGGGAGTATCCATTATCTAGGAACTTTGAGTGGAACTATTGTAGCAACATGCATTCGCCATGCTCTCTATTCATTGAAAAGTAGCCTTGTTTTTCTGTTCAATCATGATTCTTATCACTGCTATGCCCAAAATAAGATATTTTGAGAATAAGAATTTGGAAAAGTTTTATAATGAGAGACTCTGATACTAAAACAATTTCTTATCAGTGTTAAGAAAAAGCTAGAAAGAGACCTGGAAATGCATATTTCAGGCATCATGAGATCATGAACAAGTAATTAATGTGAAGAATGTTTTTGTAAGCTGCTTTCACTTTCTGAGCAAACAAAATTTTTTATTTATTAGCAACAATGCTGCAACAACTTACAGCTCAAAGCAATTGTTAAAAGTGACAATCACCAGTCTCAATACCATATTTACCTTATTATAAAACAAGTTTTTTTTTTCTTCCAAATTTAGAGGCAAAAATAAAGGAGGGATGTCTTAAAATATTTAGCCCCGAGAAGCACTCAATAACAAGCTAATGGCTGCATGACAAATGAATATAACTGACTGACTGGATTAAAAATGTCTGGTGTAAACGGCCAAAATTTTTATTAAAAAGAAGAATGCTCTTCTTGAATGCCTTAAGGGGGCATATAACTGAAATAGTAAAAGATGCTAATTGTGAGCTTGTAATTATACCCAGAAGTATGACTTTTAACTCCAAGTTTTAAATGTTGGGTAAATTAACAGTTAAAAGATCATCTGAGGAAAGAATATACAGATTGCTTAATAACAGGTAATCACCCTCTTAACCTGACAGGAAAAATAAAATGGGATGCCATTTCATTAAGGAATTTAAAAATTGTTGCATTTCAAATGCATTAGATGGCAGACAAGTGACATTACATGGGTAGAAAATCTTAATGATGATGAAATCTAAAATTTTTTCATGTTAGCAGAAGAAAACACCATTAATAGTATTAACTCAATTTTTATTATTTTGAACAGTTTTAAATACTACTGAAACTCATAAATAGTTTATTATTGTTCATTTTTAAAATCTCATAAATGCAACTGGTTTATTAATTAGCATGGTAAAATGTGTTTATTATTAAAGTATTAGTAAAATATCAATACTGTTCACTTAAAAAAAAATTTCTCTTAAAATGCTTGTAAATTTGTGGGGGGGGGAAATCTTATAATCGGATAAATACAGTACATAACATGCATTACAACGGCGCATAAAATTTTGCTATAATCTTTCAAATATCCGTGGGCAAAGGAATAGGCAGCTTATTAGACCCTGGCAAGCAGTACTGCATCAGATTCTACTGAATTTCATACACCAGCAACTTAATACACCCAATCACGAAAAAATCCAGAGGAGTGAGATCCAGTGATGATGCTGGTCATGGCACAGGACCTCCCATCCCAATCCAACAATTAGGAAATCTGTTTTCAGGTCTCTTGAATATCAACATCAAAATAAGAAAGCACACAGTCATATTGCACTCACATCCTCTTGCAGACAAGATCTCATAGTGCTTGAAATATGCATTTCCAGACTTCTCATAGTGTCTGATAATATGAATTTACAGACTTCTACGATCTGTAGAATTTTAACCCTACAAGTTTGAGACACTATACAAATATGATACTTAAGGTACCATAAATGTTGGAGAAAATTTTAAGGATAACTAAAAAAAAATAATAAAGATGTTCAAGATGATTTTTTCCCCCTCAAACCTTTAAAAAATTCACTATCTGTCCTAAATAAAGTCAAATGATAATCCTAACAATCAATGGCACAATTATTAGGGTGAAGAACTGCCCAAATTAGGAATACGAGACAAGAAATAAACTATTGTAAAAATGCCTCTTTTGGGGAATTACTAATTACAACTGTGTCTAGTAATCAGAATTGTTCATTTGTCTGGAGTTCAAATCATTAACTATCATATTTTAAAACAACTTAAACAAAACAAGAATTAGGTTTTCTTTCAGTTTTCTAAATTATATTTGTAAAGTGTCTTCAATATTCTTCACCCTATTTGAGAAAGATCATTAATGGTGAGAGATCCTCTAAACAAGCCGAATCAAACAGGAACTTAATACAGTCGTCCCTCCGCAAATCGGCAATTTTTTCCTGAAATCCAAGGTGTGAGGTCGGGGCTCCGCGGTGGCCACTTTGCAAGTTCCAGGTTATTGTTTGCTCGATCAATCCACTGCTGTGATTTCTTTTTATGGGGGTGTGTAAAGGACAAGGTCTTCACCCTACCCCTTCCCCGTGACCTAGACGAGCTGAAAGAACGCATTACGGTAGCGATAAGTGGGATTGATGGAGACGTGTTTGCGGGTTTTGGACGAATTCGACTACAGGGGGGCATATTGAACATCTTTAACTGTGTCACAATAAACTTCAAGAGTTTTTCTTTAAGAATCCGTATGTGGTGTGTCTATATTCTGAATAGCTTTGATGTAATAAATTTTTAAAAGCGTGAAGTTCTTTTGTAACCACCCTGTACAACTGGTAACGATTATGATGATTAAAATATTCAAAGTTAAAAAATTTTATAGTTCCCCTAATGCATATAACCTGTTCTGGAGGCTATACAAGTTAATTATGGAAATTAATGAGAACTGTTATAAACTGGCTTTCTTCAAACTGATTATTTTCCACGAAATTTTGGAATGGTGACCGATGTGTGTGTTTGTTTATTGCGACGAAAGCAACTAGCCGTCACTATGAATCAAGATGCAGTTAAAGTCGTCGGTCTGACAATTACAAACGACTTCCTGAGAGCGACTGCTATGTAAATAACAAAATATGTCTTCTAATGCTGGTAGGAAATAACGAAATGATACAGCAATATTTTCATTAAATTAACAAGAACAACAAGAAACCATTAATCCACATAAGATGTTTATTAAGACGTATGCGCATTTTGGCAGCCACGCTGCCTTCTTCAGCATATACAAAAACCTGATCAGAACAAAATAATAGCGAATTTCACTCTGCACTCTGGGGGAGAGTAATGCTCAGTTCACATTGAGCCGGCAAGGCGGCAAAGCGGTAAACCGTTGGCGCATGCGCACTACGTCCAAGGCCAACTAGAAATAGGTCAAGTCAAGTGCCGTGGCCGGCAAATAAGCCAGGCGGCAAAGTTGAAATTTGTTCAACTTTTGCCGGTTGCCGCTTTTGCCGGTTGCAGGCTCATCCAATCACGTTCGACTACTGGAGCACATGATCAAAAGAATGATGGCGGATCACAATTTTATAGTGAAATAGAATAAAGAGAATGCTCTTTATTTTGTAAA
>JAHWFO010041149.1:6388-31048 GCA_023313115.1 Rhysida immarginata
TTGGAATATTTACAAGATTTTATTCTTATTTCATTTTGGAATTTTTTTTACTATTTATTAGAAGAAACGGCAGAATATTGCTATCATATTTTAATTGTTACTATTGCTTCAGAAAAGTATATACATTTCAATTATCCAATTATATACAATTATTATAGATATAAAAAAGCAAGAAAATAAAAAAAATTTTTATTAACATGCTTTCAATGACTAAATTCGGAAAGAAGAAGCTAATGAAATTAGGAAATATCGCCAATAACCTGGGTTGTCAAATTTTTTATCATAATTATTAATACAAATCTGCATTAAAACTTATTTAACTATTATCAGCATAGAGACTGTAATAAAATTTATTTATTAGAAAAGATGTAATAATTTTCATGAACTCTGTTGATTTTTAAACCCTATTCAAAGTTAACACACGAATCTCATTTTTAAAATCATCGCGAAAGGTTTCGGTTTCGACGAGATGCTGACAAACGCCATTAGATGGCAGCACGTTAAAATCCCCCTAGTTTGTGCGTGATGATGGGACCAGCTTTAACGTGGAAGAGACTCACTCTCCCTTATCAGCTCTTGCTCGCACACAAAGAGCTTAGATAGCATTTTCTTAAACTAATTAATTGCAATTCAGCCTAGTATACAGACATACAGTACTAATGCTACAATCTAGTTCCAAATAATCAGTTCATTATCACCGCTCACTATGAATCTGTAACTTTCGCGCAATCTTTTCATGAAACAAAAGAGCGTCTACATTAAAACGCCTTCACTGCTTTCGTTAAATAGCGCTAATGTAATATAGAGTAACAAGAATGTCACAAAACGGGCGCTGGTGGGTTCAATTGCCGAATAGCTTATGTGATTCGAAATGTATTTTAATCACGAGCAAAGGGAATTTCCGCCGACAAAATAAAAGAAACGATCTCACCGTATTTGATGGCAAGGTGATTTCTCAACTTTGAGGAACCTGGAAAACCACAGAAAATCGACATTGTTCTCGACTGTCCTTCGAATTGTACCATCCTATTTCTTCTTTGTAGGTGCCAAAATTACTCAGCCAACGTATACTGATGTTTTATATTCACCATAACGATCAGTGTAAAATTGCAGCACCTTCTCCCTATTTATTAGCTTGCAGGCATTGGACTTAAGCATATGCGCCATTTCGGAACATGACTAAAAGTTGCTTAGCCTCTCTCAACACCGGCATTTTTACACACGTCTGTTGCTTACAGATATTTTTTACCAAACAAAAATTACCAATACAAAAACTATCATGGAAGACACGCAGTTTTTCGGAGAATTTTTCCCCGCTACAACAAAGCCCAGCCCCTCTTACTGAGACTTTGGCACTAAAATCTTTTATTTTTCACTATAAATATATCATTAGCCATTTAACCCCTTGGCTACTAATCACGAGTCTGACTCGTTGTCTGGTTCAAGTGCCTTTTCGCTAGACCACGAGTCTGACTCGTTCTGAAGTTTCAGTTTCAAGTGCAGTTTTTTTTTATTTTAACAAAGGATGGTGATTGTTTACCATTCTGTATCTCTTTCTCTTTCATATACACTTTATAGTTTTTAAAACTCTTCAATAGGTGGCACAAAAATCGAAAAGAATTTAATGCTTGTCATTCTCGTTTTGAACTTCACCATGTGCAGTCTGAGATTCAAAGATATTTATGCGAAAGTAATGATTCAGAAACGGATTACGATCAAATCCCCGACCTTTAGAGATGTTTTCTGTAATTTTACCAAATACATTTTGGGAAATAATTTCTTCTGAAACTAATAAATATGCCAAACAGTTTCTATAGCCAAACATATAAACAAAAAACATATGATGATTATGTAAACGTTATCATACTTATTCTGACTACTAAAAATATAAAGTATAATGCCTAATTAATATCCTGTAAAAATTTCATACAAATATCTTTATAAATAGTGTTTTTTTTTCATGTTGTTTATTGCACTGTCTATCGAAGAAATTTTTCCTCCATTTAAATAGAAACTTCTGACCCTGCTAACTCAAGGTCAAATCAGAGCACAAGGGGTTAATACACACACTTACTACGACTACCACCAACTCATGGAAAAAAACAACACGAACTAAACAATTGTAACAAATTAATGTAGCGCACCCCCACACACACGATCTATACACACACACACACACATATGGGAACACCTCCCCTACCAAAAAAAACTCACACTGACTCACAGTCACACATAAAGGCTTATTTCACCAGACAAAATCTTGTGAAAACATAAGTACAACTCAATATATTTGGATCAAACAATCTAATCATGTAGATAGGCCTGAGCAATGACAAAACAATAAGTCACAATATGAGAGCAAAGTATAAAAAGATAATGAATAATTTACATTTTTGTTACAAATCTTTTACACAGAACACAATATGTAAGGGAGGAATACTGTAACCCCAAAACATAATAAAGTTAAAGTCAATTGTCCCTTCCTAAAGTTCAATCAGTTCATTTTTTTCAGAGTGTCAATAGGTCTAAGTAAACCAAGTTCGATCTAGGTAACCTTAAGCCTAATCACTTACGATCGCTGAGCTCATTCCCTTGAGACATGATAATTGTAAGTAGCAAGAGCAGCATCAATCCAACCTATTGATTTACATGAATGAGCACCAGTGCCTATTGTTTGTTACTTCCCTCCTTAAATATCAGTGAGAAGCTGGCACTTTGAACTCTGGTAGGATTGAAATGCTGAAAACACGTGCAGTTGAACAAAAGTGCATCTGATTGGTCTAGATGGCTGACGCTCTTTGTGATAGGCCTAGTGCACTCAGAGCCCTCTGGTGGTGAAGTCTCTAAGTTCTCATTTGATTTTTGAGTGGGCAAGAGGCAAAAACCAAATATGATAAGAGTTCTTTCAGTCCTAATACACTGGTGATAAATTAATTTCGTCTCAAGAGGAATAACGTACCTAAGAACACAAGATTTGATACAAGTCATGAATGATACAAAGTAGGAAGTTAAAATACGTTTTCCTTTTCCTTAATTTTAATTTGAGGGACTATAGTAATGGAGCACTACACAATTTGAGATCGTTCTTTTTTGACCATAACTGACAAAAGTTTTCTTTTTTCACACATGTCCCTTCTTAATGGGAGTCTTCCTTCCCTTGATGTAGTCGTCTGTAGTCCAACTTTGTCTTGGGTCTGAGATTGTACCTTGTCGATGCTCTTCTTAATATTGCTTGATCATCTTTTGTGGACTCTGTTGGCTGCTGTGCTGCCATCATCTCTGAAGTGGTTTCTCTCAAAGGTTCAGGTTGATCAGTAGTTGGTGACTCTGGTGTCTGGATCATTTCCTGCTCTGAAATGGTGGTTGGTTCTGGTTCATCTCTTTTTAGATCAGTGGCATTGTCTCCACTAAGCTGGGATGTTGACTGTAACGGAAATGGCTTGACTGTGACTGGTTCCATCCATTGTGAAGAAGATTCATCGACATCCAATTCTGTGGGGGCTGGAAGTGGTTTTTGACGTGGCACATAAATGATATCTCAAACTTATGTCTTCTTCATCTGTCTCAGTCTCACTTTCTGGTGGATGATACACTGGTCTCTTCTTCCTTCTGGTAGATTGCTGTGTGTGTCTTGTGTTGTCACTAAAGCAAAGTTTTAGGCGTTCTAAATGCACAGTTTGTTAGTCATGCTCTTGGATACCTTCGATCTTATAGTTTACAGGAGAGACGTTTTTTAACACTGTGAATGTTAAAACCCAGTTTGTTCTTTCCACCTTCCTTCCTAAGTAACCACACCTTTGACCAAATCTTAAATTCTTTTAAATGTTTACCCAAATTTGTTTTGTCTATTTTCCCTTTTCTTCTTCCCTCGTCTTGTTTCTTTGCAATCTGACGAGCTTTTATTACCCCCACCCCCCACCAATCTGGAGCAATATGTGGCAAGTTCCATTTTCTCTGTATCTTGTTCCCAGGAGAACGGGTGCATGGGATCAAATCCATGAAGTAAATATGCTGCTTGGATCAAATCCATGAAGTAAATATGAAGTAACTGGGTGTTTCCCCAGTATTCCCATTGAAGCTGCTGCATATGGAGAACAAAGTTGCTTCCAGTAACTCATCCCAATGTTACTTCTCATTATTGCATAGGAGCCTTAGAGTTTCCCCTATACTTTTGTTCATTCTTTCTCACAAATTATTTGATGTTGGACGATAAGCAGTTGAGAAGTGATGATAAACGTTTAGGTCTTTAGCCACCACATGCATCAGCTCCGATTTAAAGTTTGTTCACCAATCAGAAATTAATTCTTTGGGTACTCCATATCTACATATGATTTTATCATTAACAGCTTTAGCAATAGTTTCAGTTGTCTGGTCTGGAATGGCTTTTGCCTCAGGAAAACAGATGAAAATATCTACAAACACAATAATATATTTGTTCCCTTGTTCAGATTTTGTTAGGGATCCTATCACGTCCATAGCAACCTTTTTAAAGGGGTAGACTGCCTTAATACCTTCCTAAAATGGGACTTTACCTGTGTGGAGTTTACATTTCTGATTTACTTTACAAGTTTTAAGAAAATTCGAGATATCCCTATACACAGAGGGCCAATAATAGTCAGAGTAAATCTTTCTCCAAGTTTTGTTTGATCCCCTATGACCTGACAGGTTTAAATCATGGGTTATTTCT
Source organism: Rhysida immarginata (assembly GCA_023313115.1). Classification (NCBI taxonomy): domain Eukaryota; kingdom Metazoa; phylum Arthropoda; class Chilopoda; order Scolopendromorpha; family Scolopendridae; genus Rhysida; species Rhysida immarginata. The sequence goes on from JAHWFO010041149.1 coordinate 11,076, forward strand.
ATCAATTTGAGTCTAACATCCTCTCCTACCCATATTTTTAATTTTTTCTTTCCCCAATGCGATTTTCCTATATAGTATCCAATACCATCTCGTACAATGTAATTTTTTACTTTTTCTTTATGGGTTATTAGATCTCTGATATTGGGGTCCATAGCTTGTGATTGCATTATTCTTTCCTTCCATTCTATTTCATCAGAAAAACTAGAGTTATTGATTTCAATTGATTGGGAGCGAGACAATAAGTCTGCAATACAATTATCACCCCCTTTATATGTCTAACTTTGAGGTTACATTCCTCTACCTCAATTGCCCACCTAAGTAGTCTTTGATCAGTTCCTTTCATTTTTTTCAAGAATGATAGAGGTTTGTGGTCAGATAAAATGGTCACTGGAAAACCCAGGATAATGTGTCTAAAGTGCCATACAGCAAGAATAATTGTTAATGCTTCTTTTTCTATAATGCTGTAGTTTAACTGGCTTCCTTTAAGCTTGGCACTAAAGAAGGCTACTGGCTTCATATTCCTATGGTGCATTTGATGTAAGGCTGCACCAACAGCACCCTGGGAAGCATCAGTGTGAAGAAAAAATTCCTTCCCATAGTCAGGTGACATAAGAAGGGGAAAACTACCCAAAGTTATTTTAACTAATTGAAAAGCTTCCTCGCAATTCTTGTCCCAAAGGAACTTCAGACCTTTTTTGTATGATTTGTAATAGGGGTTAGACATTCTGATATATTTTCCAAAAAATGACGATAGAAGTTAATCGCTCCAATAAGAGAGCGTGTCTCTTTGACATTTCCAGGTGGGGTTAAGTTAAGAATGTCATGGACATTTCCTGTGTCTGGCTGGACTCCATTGCTTGAAATAATGTGATCAAGGTATTTCACCCTGTCCATATAAAATGGCATTTTGATGGCTTTATAATGAGGCCTTTTCTAGAAAAGATGTCAAGCACCCTTTCAAATATTCTTAGGTGTTCTTCAAAGTTAATTGAATACATTAAAACATTGTCTTGAAAGACCAAAACTCCTTCACCAATAAGATCAGCCAATATATCTCAGACATAAATGCCTGGAATAAATGAGAAGAGTTCTTACCCACTTGAGGCATCCTGGTTAGCTGGTACATACCCCAAGGGATAGTAAAGGCAAAATATTCTCTTAGGTGAGGTGCAAGAGGGATCTGGTAATATCCACTATGGAGATCCAGGACAGAGAAATACTTTTGACCATGGAGCTGTTGAGTGTCTCTTGTACTTTAGGCATTGGGTAATTTACAGCCTCAGTAACTTCATTTACCTTTCTTAAGTCAAGATTCATGCGGATTTCTCTATTGTCTTTTTTTACTACATGAAGAGGTGAGTTCCAATTTGCCCTAGTGGGTTCTCGTATTCCTGCTTTTAAATAATCTAAAATATAATATTTTAATTTTGGAAGATATACCTGAGGAATAGGATATTGACAAACAAATACCAGTTTGTCTTTTTTGACTTTAAATTCAACTTCATAGTCCCTGACACCATTGACTTCCTTTATGTCTTAACTAAAACAGTGAGCAAACTTTGTTAGTAGACCCATAAGCCTTCTCCTCTATTCGTTATTAAGATTGATAAGTTTTAATTCCTCAACCTAAATCTCCCCAGATTCAATAGAAATGTTCTTAATAATATCCCCCTCTATTATTCCATCATAATCACTACCTGAGCGATCTATAACTGAAAACCTATGACTGCCTAAGTTTCCTACTTCAGTCTCCAATTCTTCCATAATGGCATTATCAACCAAGAACACATGCCCATTAATTCCCCTGGCAAATGAGTTACTGTTTATCCAATCAATTTTTTTCCTAGAGATCTAGCTATTCTGTCATCAATTATGGACATCTCAGATCCCGTATCAAGTAAAAATTCTAAGTGTATACTATCTATTTTAACATCTAACTTATGAAGTCCTTCAGGATCCTTTTGTAATTCAACCAGAATCTGTTCTTTGGCCTGTGACCCCCACGACTGGTTTCCACTGGTGGTCACTACTAATTTAAAGGTTTGCTCTTGCAAAACCTGGAAATATGTCTTTTCTTTTTACATTTAAAACAGATAATGTCTTTTCTGTTTTGATTGCTAGTCTTCATAAAGTCTAGTTCCTGTTTCATGCTCTCTAACTGATTTGTTTTGTCTCGAGCTATTTGGGTTTTTTCCTTTTCTTGTAGTTGGGCAGACAAATCAGTCAATTGTTTTTTATGGTTTCTAGAGTGTTAACAATTGGGGATTTAAAATCTTCAGAAACTTGACAACTTAAATATGATGAATTAACATGAAGGTCTTTGGACTTATTAGCTAAGCAAACAGCTTCCTCAAAAGTTTGAGGTTGTCCCTGTGCCAAAAACACCCTATGATTAGAGAGCACAGTTTCTCAGAATCACTCTAGAATTAATTCTTTACGTTTGTCTGCCCAACTAGGAGTTTTATGTATTAGGTTTTTCCAAATGACGTCCAATCTACAAGCATATTCCATTACAGTCTCACTGTTACCTTGCTGAGCATTAATAAAATCCCCCACAGGGTCCCCTCTAACTTTCTTAAAAGTCATTACCCTTTTAAAGAAGTCAAAAATTCATAATATGTTTTTTTTCATAGAGTCTATGCTCACTCAGTTTCTTGGCAGCCACCCCTTTCAACTTTGCTCTTATATAGCTTATTTTTAGGCGTTCATCCCATTTGGCCATTCCAGTCACATCTTCCACTATTGCTAGAAAAGTTTCTAGGCCTAAATTACCCTCTTCCCCAGAGAAAGTAGGTATCATGTGAGAAAAGCCAGCCTCGGTCTGGGACTCCAAATTTCCCTCAGACACATTTTCCCCCTCCGTAACAACGCTATCCTCCCTGTGGTCTGGTTCTCCTTCCATTTTCGAAAACTTTTGTGTACTATCTATGTGTTCTCCACCCACTATTATCCCCTTCGGGTGCCATTGTGATAGAAAGATAGAACAATAGTGAGTAAAATAAGGAGAAACATAGTACAAAAGAAATCGTGATTTTATTGTAATGCAAACAAGCTTCATACAAATGACTAAGTCGTATTCATAAAGCCTATTTCGAAAGACAAAATCTTGTTAAAACATAAATACAAGTCAATATATTTGTATCAGTCAATCTAATTAAGTAAATAGGCCTAAGCAACGATTCAATAATAAGTTACATTCATAAAGGCTTATATCACAAAACAAAATCTTATGAAAACATAAGTACAACGCAATATATTTGGATCAAACAATCTAATCAAGTAGATAGGCCTAAGCAATGACAAAACAATAACTTACAATATGAGAGCAAAGTATAAAAAGATAATGAATAATTTACATTATTGTTACAAGTCTTTGACACAGAATGCATCATGTTTTTCTTTTTATAAGGGACGAATACTGTAACCCTAAAACACAATAAACTCAAAGTCTATTGTCCCTTCTTAATATTCAATAAGTTCATTTTTTTCAGAGTGTAAACCAAGTGCGATCTAGGTAACCTTAAGCCTAATCGCTTACAATCGCTGAGCTTCATCCCTTGAGACATGATAATTTTAAGTAGCAAGTATCAATCCAACCTTTTGATTTACAAGAAAGAGCACCAGTGCCGATTGTTTGTTACTTCCCTCCTTAAATATCATTTTGAAGCTGATGCTTTGAACTGCAGGTAGGATTGAAATGCTGAAAACATGTCCAGTTTTACACAAGTGCATCTGATGCTCTTTGTGATTGGTCTAGTGCACTCCCAGCCCTCTGATGGTGAAGTCTCTAAGTTTTCATTTGATTTTTGAGAGGGCAAGAGGCAGAAACCAAATATGATAAGAGTTCTGTTAGGCCTAATACACTGGCGATAAATTAATTTCATGTCTCAACAAGAATAACGTACCTAAGAACACAAGATTTGATAGAAGTCATGAATTACACCGAGGTCCATTGACAAGGTAGGAAATTAAAATAAGTCTTTCTTTTTCTTAATTTTTCTTTCAGGGACTATAGTAATGGAGCACTACACAATTTGAGATTGTTCTTTTTCGATCATAACTGACAAAAGTTTTTTTTGTCACATCATTATTTTCATGAATAAATTATGTCGGAATAAGTAAATCTGTGTTGTAGTTTTTTTATAATTTTTCTAGAAGATAGTTTCTTGATATTTATAGTCATGAAAATTCTTGTAATTATTTATTTTTTGTTAATTTTTAATTTGTTTTATTATTATATGCTATAATTATTTATAAACAATACGGCTTTTGAAACAAATTGATTTTAGTAGCTCTGGTGCAACAAATTACGCTTATAGACTGAAATAACTCGTTTCTTATTTTATTTTATTACCTAACTATTTATATCTTACAAAATTTATAATGTAGTTTCAATATTTGTATATAATTTAGAATTTCTAAATTACACCTCCACTTTTAGTGCACTTTTGGATCACCCGGTATCTAAAATGCTCTCACCTCCTGCTCCATCCCTGTTTCCATAGTGCCAAGCAACAAGACAATCTTCATTGTTTCCAACAAATGAAAAACACTGATTATTAAAATTCAAAAATGGCCGCCAACTAAAAAGACTAGATTTAAAAAAATCATATCATTTTTGGTGGCTATGGTTCAAAAATATATTGACATCATAAATTTAACTATATACATACACAGCTTTGCAATGAAATTGCCCCACCCACAAGGAGTTACTCGAATGCACCAAAAGTAGGTATACATCTGAAAACACCTTTATTACGCTATGGAGCCAAGACGTGCACTCAAAGTACAGGGTGTCCCAACGAAAAAGTGGCATCAGTAGGTTCTGCCACCACCTCTAGCAGGGATGCATTCTTCCGGCCGCCAGTGAGGGTGATCAAACAGGTGGTGAATGTCATCTTGAGGTACATCTGCCCAGGCCTGGTAAACCTGCTGTGTCAGTTCATGGAGATTGCAGGGTGATCATAAACGATGCCCACCAAGTCCTACACTTGCTCAATTGGCAGTGGTCTGGAAACCTCGCGGGCCATGTCAGGTAGTTGACATCAAGCAGACATGCCATGCTCATGTTTGCCATATGCGATATGACGTTACCCTGCCGAGACACTATTTCGGGTATGGTGTGCAGAAAGGGCAGTAATACGGGCTGCATAATCTCTGTGACATACTGTGCTGTTGTCAGTGTGCCTTGGATGGTGACTAAACACATTCTGGTATCGTATCTGATGGCTCCCTGGACCATGATTCCGGGTGTTGTTCCACGATGGCGATACCGGATGCATTTTTCATTGGCACATTCCAATGGTCTGCGCCATAGCAGTCCGCATCTGTCATCGGAGTCCAAACAAAAGCAGGATTCTTCGCTGGAGACCACCGGGGGTCATTGCATTCCCTGGCCCACTCGTTCATGACACCATTGCAGTTGTATCGTGCGGTGCTCAGGTGTCAAAGGAAGAAACAACAACGGAAGCCTGTCAGACATTGTCGCAGCATGTTACTGGCATGCTATTGTCACTATTGACATTGGAGCAGTACCGCGAATAGTAATGTTATTGCGCAGTTGCCGCAGGGTGATGGTTCTGTCTGCTAGCACTGTTTACAGTATATGCCTATTGGTTTGAGCTGATGTGCATCTCCGAGCTTAGAGCCTGGTCTTGTGGCATTTAGCCTTCCCGTCGCCATTGCCTCCAACATTGGCTTACCATCCATGCATTCCACAACACCTGGACAGCATTCCGTCTGGTTGACTATCCAGCCTCGGAAAGACTAATAATCTGACCTCATTCAAAGTCTGTTAAATGCGTGAATGGTTGTCGTTGTTGTTGTCGCGGCATTGAGACCGTTGTTTGGATTACAGTACTGCATGTTAACGTCGCGCACAGGTGTCAACTGATAAGCCTATACAGGCAACTGGACACCCTGTATCAACCCAAATGATCATTTCCTGTGAGCATGCATCTAATTGTTTACTAGTTGTAGGTAGACAACCCCCCCCCCGCTAAATATGGATAAGGTCGGATAACTCCTTGTTGTTGGGCAATTTCATTGCAAAGCAGTGTAAAATGCCAGCCTACTAAAAGAGAACAAGGGAAGATGCCATACTAACTAGGAATTTGCAGAAACCCTTCTTTCAAAATCATGGCTATGAATGGGACCAGTGCAGCCATATAAGACCAATGACAAATACTTGATTGTGTTTGTCGATGTTATGTCAAGGTTTATAGAGGTGGTACCCATCCATGACCAAAAAGTGACTACTGTGGCTCGAGTGTTTATCTAGAATGTAGTTTGCAAGTATGGCATCCCAAGGGCTGTGGTGAGTGACAGAGGAACCATTTTTCTTTACGATGTCTTCAAGTCCATATGTAAAGACCTTATGATCAAGCACAGAGTGACAACTGCTTATCAACCTTCATTAAATGGCATAGTTGACCCTACAATAAAAGTATTGCAGAAACTCTACGTACATTCTGCAGGGATCACTCAGTCAAATGGCATCAATTGATTGATATGGCGTTATTTGGATGATATTGTATGTTTTTGACCCCAAAACTCTATTGGATGGAAGGAACGAATTATCGTTAGACAGTGTAATTGGAACTACCGACATCAAAGGATATTGTTGAGAGTTAGTACAAAACTTACTGGAAGCCCGCCGCGTTGCTGTCCAAATGTGAGCTATTTCGGGGTGGCGTTTTTATTTCTTCAAAGCGTGGATTCTTATAGTAGCCACCTCTGGCATCGGTGGACGAGTCAGCATTCCAGAGCATTATGAGCTTTCCTTTGACATAAGCTCTCAAGCTTTTGGGTTCAAGGCGAACTTTCCCGGCGGTTCTTTTGGATGTTCTAGCCCAGTTGGCAAGGTGGTCTGCCACTTCGTTGCCCCTTATGTCTTTGTGCCCCAGAATCCACAGGAAGTTATTGGAGTAGTTAGCTAAGGTTAGTGATTCTATGAGGTATACTATATGACCCAAGGTGGAACCATCTTCCCGAATCAATGGATTTTTTTGATTGTCATAATCGCACTTTGTGAGTCTGAAACAATTAGGTATTTGGCAGGTTGTTACAGAGCTATTAGTGCTATGGCTACGTGGATGGCAATACAGTTACAGTGCTATGGCTCTGTTGCAAGCATGAGATGTGCACCTGTTTTTTTCGTAGATACCTATTCCTCCACAGTTGCTTCCTGGGGTTAAGGAACCCTCCTTAAATTCTTTTCTGTGCTCGTAAAAGTGGTTATGCAAGATTTCGGAAATGATAGGACTAACAATTTCTGATGGGTCATTTGCTCTAAGCACCAATGATACATCAATAATTTCAGGGCTAAGGCCTGGGCTGTATGGGGAAGCAACAGGAGGACGTCCGCGCATTCAAATTTATTAAGGATTCCTAGGAGAAAGCTTTTGACTTTGTTTGACCTAAAGTGTATCTGCGAAGAATACTTCTTCATTAAAGGATTTGGCTGCTTGCAGGTAAGAGTATACAGTTGAGATTACTTTGGCCTCCCATTTAAAAGGTGTGGATACTAGGTCGGAGTCAGCATATATCACTTGATTAGGGGAGGACTGTGTTGATAGTAGACAAATTCTTACTATTTTCCTCTCCAGTCTCGCTAGCTGCTCTGTGCCTGTTTTGGGTGCCAGCAGGAGAAATAGGTCGGATTGGCGGAGGTTAGAATCAGGGATGCGAGTAGGGTGGACATTTCCGACCATGGGTGTCCCCAGTTTGTTCTAGCGATGCGCATGATTGGAGCCAGGTTTTTCCTTAGGCAATCCTTCATGCCCCCCGCAGAAGGGTTGCCATTTTAATTTCCCATCCAAAACAACACCCAGGAATCTATGTGCCCTACTAGTGGGAAGTCTTGTGTTATTCATTTAGATGAGGGACTGGGGCAAGGGACCATTTTTAACAAAGAACACAACTACCATCTTGTCCGGTCAGAAAGACATTAGGTGTGATTTGGCCCATCCAGCCAGAGAATCACAACAGTTTTGGAGATTATTCTTGATTTTGGGGATGGATTGGTCAACATTCCATATAGCTATGTCATCCGCGAAGATATTTACTTCAGTTCCTTCGGCAGGGATTGGGCAATGTCTGCTGTGAAGATGTTACAGAGCACAGGGCCCTTAGATTGTGTTTGCCCGACCGTGTTGCTGGGAATTTGATCCTGACGTGTCGATTTTCTAGAAAGGATGAAATCCATTATATCATTCGGTTTGATAGAGAAGAATTGGCCATTTTATCCACGATTATATCACGTTCTACTGCGTTGTAGGCTTTTTCCAGATCAAGGAAGACTGCTCCTAGGGCTTTCTCTTTCTCCCAGGCTGCATACACTGTATCTACCAGTTTAATGGTGGGGAAGGTGTAATTCAATCCTTGCGAAAGCCAGTAATACAGGGGAAAAAGGTGTTATGGGTTCCAAGAAGAGCTGCAGCCTGTTATTATCTATTATTTTTATAAAGTAGGAGGTCAGGGCTATTGGCCTATAGCTTAGTGGTTGGGTAGTGGGTTTATTGGGCTTCAGGATAGGATATATGTAAGAGTCCTCCCATTTACTGGGGATAATGCTTGCATCCAGGATTTGTTAAAAGCATCTAAGAGAAGTTGCTGTTGACTGCTGCTTAGCTTGATGAAAGTGCCATTTATTAGTTTGTTTGGGGCATTAGATTTGCTTCTTAGGGTTGTTTTACTTCGAAGATGGAAAAATGCTGCTCCAATTGATTCTGCCAGGGAAGTGAAGACTGTGGGTAGGGGGACAGACCAATTGGGATGTCTCTCGACCAGTGTTCCCTCTGTAAGCTTAAGTATGGTTTTGGCTGTTTCCTCAGGATTTTTCATGGAATCATCCTGATTCTCGATTATCGGAATGGTATGTCTTGGTTGACGAAGCATTATCTTCAGCACTTTCCAGATAATATTATGTTTACTGTTGGAAAGAAGATTTGACCAATAGAGTCTACAATCTTTTAAGAACTCTCTTGCATCTAGCTTTGATCTTTTTGGTTAGATTCCAACAATAAGAGATTTTAGATATTGCCTTCAGGCTTTGTTCCTGATCCAAAGGGCCGATTCACACTCTGGCATCCACCAGCAGGGCCTAGGAGGAATACTTCTCTTTATTGGGGAGTTTGGTAAGGATCTGTTTTGGAAGAAGAGGATTTGATGTTGGATATCATAGGAGATATGAAGGTGGTTATTCACTTCCTGTAGACTAATGCGGATAGAGTGGGTGGAGTGTAAGGATTGGTATTCTGGGTTTTAGGGGCATATGGAAAAATTGGCTGGATAGATAAGCAAATCGGCTGATGGTCACTTCTGTAGGTTCCTGCAACTGAAAATACGTGCAAGGGGAATGCCAATTTAGGGAAGAGAAGGCAATATCTAAGTTGGAAGGGGACAATTCGGCCCTGGGAGGGTGGTACATGAAATCAGAGCTAAAGTGTGTTTTTAGCTTATACATGACACTGTAATACGGTGAGTGCCCTCCTGTGCAATTTATGCAGAGAAAAGATCCGGCTGTGCAGTCCTTTCTCTCGTGATTCTCGCTAGAACATTTGGAACACGTAGATGGATCAGAAAACTTTGTTTTAGTGTGACCCACGCGATGACAATTTATGCATTGCATCGGGCATGGTGGGGGTTGAGCAACTGTAAAGACTTCATTCTCGAAGATGATTTTTTCTGGAGGGGAAGGTGTGCTAATGTAGAATAAAGCTTTTGAAAATTTTGCCCCCTGAAATGCGGAGGGAGGATTTTCATTCCCGTTATTACTTCCCGCATTCTGTTTCAGTCTGAAGCTCTTCTAGTGATACATTGGCTCCAATTCCGTAAATAGTTCCCACTGACGAGGTCAAGAATCTTGGGACCTCGTAACCCAGAGTAATGGATCCGATGTCTTTAAATTTTGCGCATCTTTCTGCTAATGCCACGGAGGAAAATTTGACAAGAAATTTACCCGACTGTAGTCTATTTACTAAACTAGATAAAAATTCCTCAGTACTTGTACCGTTAGAACTGACTGAGACCAGCAGCCAAGGTCAGGCAGCTATGTCTAGCTATGTCTAATGTTTAGTTGGGGTCCTGCCACCGGCAGAGTTAGCTGGCTGCCTGCCCCATTCAGTGGACTCGCTGGTGATTCATTAGATGGCCTAGAGGATTTAGATTCAGGTTACACATTATTTTTTCCTTTTTGGTTACGATTTTTTTGGACTGAGGGCTTTTTTACTAGGATTCAATTTATTCTGTCCATCTTTCCATGCTCTATGCGATCTGGGTGCTGTGTCTCGTGCCGGGCTTCTCGATGCTTCGGTGTCATCGTTCAGCCTGAATCTTTTCTCATCTGCCTTCCCCGCAGAAGAGGCTCGAGTCTTGTTCTTCCTGGGCGGAGGGATGTTCCTCCATGGCGGCTGACTAGGCCTGTATCGGTTTGTTTAAACCTAATTTCAAAATACCTGATTACTTTCCCAGTTATACTGACGATAATAATAGCAATTCGCTAAATTAATCTAGACTCCTCTTATCTTATATGCCTCTTTCCTTATCCTTATCCTAATAATCTCTCTTTGGGGTGGAGTATATTTTTTAGTGATGCCAGGAGCTCGTTCTCACACTCAGGATACTCTTTCATTCACCTAACAAAGGCTTTGCTGGAGCAATGGACAACAATGCTATCGCCGCATGATTGTCTTGATTTTCATCATCCTTTTACACAACACATGATATTTAAATATTGATTTTTGGCAATTGTCATCTGGACAGAGAGCAGTAAGGTTGGCTGTTACTCTCTAGACAGAGGTAGTATTTGGATTTAACCTTTATCAATAAGGGGAACGTGAACATTGTTCTGTGCTTATGCCTTTTTAGAAGCTTGTGTGAGTGAAGTTGGTTTAGTTTCCATACCAAGTTTTGCTACCAGAGCTTTTTGGTTAATGGGTAACGACTAATAGAATATAATTCGTATCAGATTATATTTGAAGCCTTGGATAACTCAGGGAGTTCTTTGGAAATAGGACTCGGAAGACTTTGAATACTTCAGAACATCAGACAACATTTTGGTGTGTGACCACACTGGACGGATTAGTGGCTTGAAACTCTGAGGTAAGACTACTTATTTTATGAGAATCGACTATCGATTTGCTCTGATTCGTACCTCTTTCTATATACACTGAGTTAGCAAAACTCATGGGATAGCAAGCACATTAATTTGCAGCCTCCCAAACCCCATTAACATATTGCGTAAGTGTGCACTGAGCCAAGGAACAGTACTTGGGGTAAGTGAGAGCAGAAGTTCGAGACTGATACTAGAAAAACGACTGATAACACCGTAATTTGAGATATGCACGCTTTATTCCTTTCATCTACAAAAAGGCATACATATTATTCATTACCTTAAGTCTAAGGGCCCATCTCATTAACATGCTCATTAATTAAGGCGTTAACGCAATTTCCCAGATCGTTAAACTAGCCTATCGGCACTCTTGCCTTGCATAGCTTAATTCCGCTGTAATCTCTCTTAAAGTGAGGTCACAACCGTTTTCATACAGCATGCTATGAATAGTACTGAATGTCTACGTCCTGAATCAAATACTCCAGGCTATACACTAACGAGAGCGCAAAGTCCCTCCTTTATTATGGCGAGATAAGGGGGGAGGAACAGTGACCCCTCTTGGCGACGTGAACATCAGCGAGCTATCCTCTGGCAGCATCAACCACAGGGTGCGCATTGATACACTCTATGAGTGCATGCCTTTTTGCTAAATGAACTGTGGTTAAAACTACTGAATAACCTCACTACTAGATTTACAGTGTCGCCAAAATGCGCGGCAAGGTGCTTAGTAAGTAAAATTAAACTACTCAATAACAACATTTAGCTATTGTTTCACTTAGATGGTAAGTGGCGACTTTAAAACACATGGTCTGGAATCAAGCACTAAAAGCATTCGCTGCGTCACAGATAAGGTTCCAGCAATTTTATCTTCGCAACACAAAACTTGTGTCAAATGTCCGTTACGCTCGTCACATACTGGAATGTCACATACCCCCAATGACAAAACTCGAACATACCCCATCAAGGGTTATGTTCGGATTAACACCTTGAACTCCCCTTCAAACCAATTAGACCACAAAAGTATATACTTTCAATTTGTTTACACACTGATCCAAAAAAAGAAAAAAAAAATTAAAAACCCAAAATAATTTCTATATGCTGTTACACCCCCTATGAACATGAACGCATCATTAAACATGCTATCATTATACTACTATCATCCTTAGTAAATCCAATTACGCAATACCAAAACATTTACGTTTAATAAAAGAAAATAACGCATTCACCTTTTACCACCATACACTTACAACACTTACTCATACAATTTTCAATAAACACTACAAGCAAAATCTCAATATTACAATTACCCCCAATGATACAATTGATTAAAACAACAAAAAAAAATAAAACGACTTAGCACATTATTCAACCCCCATTTACCAATCTAATTCACAATAACCTGTCTCACCTCTCCCTAGAAAAGTCGTCGATACCTCGCACTCGTTCATGCCAGATAATGATTCCTCCTCCCACACATGCTCATATTTTCTGAACTCATCCTCCAATTCCTCATCCCATTCAGCCTCTCTCCTTCCACCCTTGCTACCTATACCCTTCTCCGACTCACATACCATGCTCATCTTAGTTCCAACTGTAATTTCGATTTGCTGGCATCGCTTCAGCTTTTTCTCATTAAACTCACCACCGACCCTCTTCCCACGCCGATTACCCTTACTCCTCCTTGTCTTCTTTTTTTTATGTCCCGGTGTTTCTTGAATGTATGCCACTCCGACGTTACCCCTCCTTCCTACTTCAAGCTGGTTTCGCATCTGCTGAAACACTTCCTTACCCGTTCTCCAGGTAGCCACATTCTCACTTCCCATCTCCTGGTTAGCTCCCTTACTCTCATCCCGGGACTCTTCCCGAACATCTAAATCACCCGTTTCTGTCGCCACATTTGCAAAATACTTCACATTATTCCCCTTTTGAGCACCCTCACTAATCATTTGGCCCTCAGCGTTTCGGCCAGGAAACTCGTTCTGGCATACGTCATCATAACCTTGCACTAAGGCCCTATTAGCACAACCATTATAACCATCATCTGGTTGACAATGCAACCTGTCTCACTCTCAGGTACAGTTGCTTCTGTCCGGGTTTCATTTTGTGTTACATTTTTGCCAGGTGGGGAAATCGTGGGACACTCCTGTTCGTAATAGGCATTCCCATCCACCCCATTTACACCTGTAGTAACAAAACAATCTAACCCCTCCTGGTCCACTCCTCCCTCATCAGGAGGTATTCCATACATATTAGTCCCTACAAACGGTTCCCATACATGGATGGGTCCCCTCTCAACTATTTCTCCCATACCACCCCATCGCAACCAAACCTGCCCCTCGCGTACCCATTTTATATCGCGGAATTTAATCCCTCTCATCTGGACCCATCCGGAACCATCAGTGGCACAAACCTCAAACGGGCCAAGCCACTGGGCCATCCTCCCTGTATTCCCCTTTCTCTTTCCTCCCGAAACTCTAATCATCACCCCACTTGGGAATGGATTTCTCTGATAATAATTAGCAGCATAATCAGTGGCCGTCCACAGAGCACCCTGATCCTATAATACCTGGTTGGTTATCCCACCCTCATCTGGTCCGGTTTCATTATTGAATACTGCTTCCATTAAGAGGACACTAGCCTCTCCACAGGACTGGGTGTAATCACACTGAACAGTCATACCCCTCAATATGTCCATTCCCAAGATGCCGTCATATGGGTGTTCAGCAAAAGAATGCATCAAAAACCTCTTTGTGCCCACATGACGGCCCTGCACTGCCACATCCAACATTCCACCTTGGCTAAGGTGTAGGCAGTTTCCATCGATGCCCTTTATGCTCATATCAGCGGACTGCAAAGGAGGTCCAGCCAACTGTTTATATACTTCCATATCGATCAATGACACCTGTGACCCAGTGTCAACCAGCATGGTGACTGGTTGCCCCTGTAAGTAGACAGACGCCATGCAGGTGCCATCCTCACCACACTGTGTCAACATCGGTCCTTCCAGATGTCCACTCGCGTTTACACTACGTGGGCTTGGAGCTGGCTGTGAACAATTACGGGCCAGGTGTCCGAGCTGACCACAACGATAACAGCCCATTCCCGTCGAGGGATTCAGCGGCACCACTGCTCACGACTCATCTGGGACAGGTGCCACCCCCTTCTTTTGTACCTCAATAATCCCTTCTACCGCCTTACATAGACCTGCCACCACCTTTTCTAACCTCAGAAACGTCTCTGAGCATCCACATTCACTCCCAAATAATTTTGTGCACTCCCCTCCTGGGCCAACACTCCTTGCTCCTTTTGTATTCGTCCGACATGCACTGGATTCTCCCTCGCTCCCCCGACAATTCTCCCTGGCCTCCACGACATTGGATACCATCCTATATTTTTTTTCAAGCTCCTCTGACCTAAGAGCTAGGACTAGTGCCTCCTTGTAAGTTTTAGGACTGGCAATCATTAATGCCCTCCTGTGTGCCAGCACACAGCTATAACAAAACCGCTGAAGCAGCACAGTCTCCCTAATTGGCACTGCCTCAGGAGTGGCACTGATATACCTCTCCATTGCCAGCTCCAATCGCCCTGCAAAGGTAGCTACTGGCTCAATCGGTCCTTGAATGGTGTCGTGGAGTTTCTGGGTGAAGTTCCGAGCAACCTTGAGCCTCCCAAAAACCTGCTCCAAACGTGCACGCAGTTGAGCAAAATCTTCGATATCAAATATTTCGTGCTCTGCGGCGCGCTTCGCTGCAGCCCCTTTTAACTTAGAGTGTATCACAGTCACTTTCACATCAGGGGTCCATTTAGCAATGTATCCAATCCTATCAATACTAGATAGGAATGCTTTAATTTTAACCCCTCCCTCTTCACCAACAAATGCCGGTATAGAACCTGTAACCTCAGCAAGCTCGGGCACCAAAGCCGCTGCAGCAGCTCCCGCATCCCCTTCGTCTCCAGGCATACTCTAACAGGCCCAACAACCAAAACTATTCTTCCCTTATCCTCCTATACCACACAGAACAACACTTACTAACCACACCCGTATATCCACTAATATACCACAACTCAATCACTTATACACTCGTTTAAGCCCACTCAATCAGTCAAAACCAAAGACAAAAAAAAATTCAAAAGAAACGACTCAATTATGGTGATATCAGGCAAACTCTATAATCCGGAATTGCCGGATTATCAGCCCCACGTTGGGCGCCATTGTAGCCTCCCAAACCCCATTAGCATATTGCGTAAGTGGCACTGAGCCAAGGAACAGCACTTGGGGTAAGTGAGAGCAGAAGTTCGAGACTGATACTAGAAAAACGACTGATAACACCGTAATTTGAGATATACACGCTTTATTCCTTTCATCTACAAGAAGGCATACATATTATTCATTACCTTAAGTCTAAGGGCTCATCTCATTAACATGCTCATTAATTAAGGCGTTAACGCAATTTCCCAGATCGTTAAACTAGCCTACCGGCACGCTTGCCTTGCATAGCTTAATTCCGCTGTAATCTCTCTTAAAGTGAGGTCACAACCGTTTTCATACAGCATGCTATGAATAGTACTGAATGTCTACGTCCCGAATCAAATACTCCAGACTATACGCTAACGAGAGCGCAAAGTCCCTCCTTTATTATGGCGAGATAAGGGGAAAGGAACAGTGACCCCTCTTGGCGACATGAACATCAGCAAGCTATCCTCTGGCATCATCAACCATGGTGTGCGCATTGATACACTCTATGGGTGCATGCCATTTTTGCTAAATGAACTGTGGTTAAAATTACTGAATAACCTCACTACTAGATTTACAGTGTCACCAAAATGCGCGGCAAGGTGCTTAGTAAGTAAAATTAAACTACTCAATAACAACATTTAGCTATTGTTTCACTTAGACGGTAGGTGGTGACTTTAACACACATGGTCTGGAATCAAACACTGAAATCATTCGCTGCGTCACAGATAAGGTTCCAGCAATTTTATCTTTGCAACACAAAACTTGTATCAAATGTCCGTTACGCTCGGGGCCAAAATGGAGCGAACTCACCAAGATTCTTCCAACGCCGTTCGGTTCCCTCTAACGTAGTCCTGTTTTATGGTCCAAGTGACGTTGCGGGGCAACCATCTGACATCCATTCAGCGAGGCGTAGGCACTGGGTATTTCATTCCTCTCGTTCCTTTCTTTGCTCCTTACGCTTGGTGGCATCCATACATTAGTGCAAAAATGTAAAACGACAAGCAAATTATGGAATAAATAACTATGACGAGAATAGTTATGTTTTACTTTAAACATATTTATGTGACGCTTAATAGCCAAAATCCAGATCCCAACGCTGGCTCCTATCTCCAAGCCAATGTACGTTATTCTGAGATAGATCAATGTTCTTTCTACCTGTTAGAATTCTTCTATATATATCAAGAGACTGTATAACATCGACCATCATTATGTTCCGAAACTTAGCTCAGCCAAAATTATGATAAACACTCATCACAAAAGTCCAAAAAGGAATACAAAAAAAAAATAATAAATTTTAACAAACACGATAACACGCTCATCTCTTTCTCCGAAAACGATCGCAACAATCCCTCGTTGGAAGCTGAGCAATCTTCGCGGAAAACATCCTAACAATAGCTGCTCCAACAAAGGACCATTTACGATCGCCCACGGAGAAATATCTACTACTCATTCATACAATAAAACAAAAAAAGCGCACTTATATTTTACTATACACTACACGCAACGCACACATACAACGAACACACACTCATTATAACTACTACACGTGACTACTAAACTGGAACGTCACAGATTGATGGGCATGGCTCACGAATTCACAGGGGTAACAGATTCTGGGAATGGACCATTAGACGTTGTGGGAAGAGCTTGGATAAGTGAGTTATCAGAAATGGCACGTCGTCGCGAGTTGACGTCTTTTGAACGGGGTAAGTTAGCAGGTGCCCGATGCATGGGATGTTTCATTTTGGCAATGGTGCAGGAATTTGGATTTCCCCGCTCAACTGTCTCCAGGGTGTATCGGGAATGGCTGGATGAAGGCATCACAGTCCACAACAGGCACCATACAGGGCGTCCAGCTGCCCTGAATGATCGTGACCGGCGACACCTGGGACGAATGATTCAGAGAGACAGAAGCGCAACAATGCAGCAAATTACAGAGCAGTTCAATACTGGCCGCACTAGAAACGTTTCTCGGTGGACAATCCGTCGGAGTCTGCATGCCCTCGGGTTTGGCAGCCGTCGCCCTACACGGGTGCCAATGCTTACCCAGCGTCATCGAACACTCCGGCGTGCATTTGCCACCAACCATCTTGGCTGGACTCTGCAACAGTGGCGTAACGTCATATGGTCAGATGAGTCACGATATCAACTGTACCACGCTGATGGGAGGCACCGTGTGTGGCGCAGACCTCACGAAACGATGGATCCCGCATGCCAACAGGTGGTGGTGCAGGGTGGTGGGGCGTCAGTGATGGTCTGGGGTGCATTTTCCTGGTTTGGAATGGGCCCTCTGGTTATCCTGGACCAAAGGTTGAATGGTCCTCGGTATCGTCAACTCATTGGAGACCATCTGCACCCGTTTTTGACATTTCAACACCCTGACGACGTAGCAGTCTTTCAAGATGACAATGCTCCACCACATCGCTCCAATATCGTCCGCGAATGGTTCGAGGAGCATGCAGGACAGGTCCAACGACTGAGCTGGCCAGCCCAGAGCCCTGACATGAATCCCATCGAGCATATCTGGGATGCTGTTGAAGTCAGGCTCCGGGCACTGGATCATCTGCCCACGAACGGGCAGCAACTATCTTCGGCTCTGCAGACTATCTGGTGCCAACTGCCTCCAGAAGTGTACCAGGGACTTGCAAACTCACTACCACGCGGTATTGCTGCACTCCACAGGGCCAGAGGTGGCCCTACTAGATATTAAGTAACTATCCCATGAATTTTGCTAACTCAGTGTATATATTTTTTCCTAGTCAGCTAATAATTGAAATTGCATGAACCAATTATTTGGAACACGCTCCATCCTGTACATTGGACCACAGAATGAATGCGTGATTCATTTTCACGTCATTTTATTTACCTATAATGATGTCTTCTAAGGCAATGGCTTTTTTTCCTAGTGTTTGCTGTTCTATTTTTATTTCCACAGTGAACTTGACCCGATTTTCCAGCGAAATAAGAAAGCCGGGCCAGCATAGATGCATTCGCAAGCAAGTTTCTGGACAATAGTTTTTTTCAACCAGCAAACCGATTTCTTCAGCAAAGCATTTTGTTCCTCACATGAAATCTTGAAACTCAGCAGAAGATGCAAGACATTTTATGTAAACATGCTTTCTTTCCTCAGTTTTTTGCTGTACACTAATAAAATCATTTGCTAAAAAATTTATTACTTCTGTAAAAAATAAAACCTATGCTCGAAAGATTAGGAATAAAAAAATTAATCCTTTGCTTACACTTTTCCGATTTTTCCGTGTTAAATCTTTTGGAGTGTGAAAGCCACCTAGCGAATCTGCTTCAAGCAACTGAAATCAGGTAAATCACTTTCTCGGGAAATTTCTATGTACATGCATATCCAGGTAAGCAGCCAGGATAATAAATAAAACATTGGCATTAAAAACAAATTACAGCCATGTTAATCCATTACTTATCACTAGATAGATAAGGGAGATTTCTTCTTAATAATGTCAGAAGAAAACTACGTCGTCAGAATAGTACTAAATTAATGCAGTCAGAGAAAATAGTCAATAAATAGTAATGACAACAACAGTTCTTTTAAACACTATATTTCAAGCAGATAAAATAATTAAGTAAAATTTCCACGTGGAAAACTTTGCAACTCTCAATATGGTTTGCAATATGGTTGCAAAGAATCGATAATACAATTCTAATAACGGTTGCCTTCAATATGCAATTGGCCAGCTGACGTATTCAAAGAAACTTTATTATAAGTAAATGAAGTCGAAGTTTTCCAGCTAAATAATTTAACTTTAACACCAACACTAAGATAACGTAAAACCAGTCGCAACTAGGAAAAATATATTTCCACGATGTTACAATGATAAATGATATACCTTGATAAGAGAAACATTAGAAAGTTTCAGAGAGGCTTCTATGTAGTTTAGTTTTGAACAGAAATTCTCCCACAGCCGCTACTAGCGAATGTAGAAAATACAAACGGGATACCTGCTTTCCAGCGTCTGAGAGACTACTTAATTTTATGTTCATTAATACTACGAACTTTGCTCCAATAGAATAGCTGCATTTCTGTTCGATTATTTGCGATGCCATTGCTTGGGGCCTGATAAATTCGCGGAGCGACGTTAATTCTTATTACGGACAACATGGCAATCATTTGCCTGAAACGTATTATCAATAACGGCTTTCTCCAAGGATTCTTCTGTACTGTCCAACGCACTCTCTTCTTTTCAGCGTTCCTTAAACGCAAAACTTGGCTTGCACCTCTTTCACTCCTCTATTCCGAGACCACCTCTCGTGCTCGAATCAAACAATCTGCACATCTCTCCAGCCTCTCTCTCACTGTCAGCTCGCCCGACGTCACAAACTGATGGGAGCGCCTTTTCCGATAGAAAACTCTTAATCTCATTTTAGTTTGCTGAAATGCGGCCGACACATAAAGGATTCTCTGATTTTAAGCGTAAATATCACAAACACTGAGAAAAAGATGAGACACAGAAACCCTGGAATACAATAAATAATAGTTATTAAATTAAAATGAAAAATAAAATAATAATCAACAATTAACAAAATAATTAATAAATACTAAGTAAAATCAAAATAAAACTAGAAATATAAAATCAAATAAAAAGCTGACGTTTC
>JAHWFO010041156.1:0-10907 GCA_023313115.1 Rhysida immarginata
TGTGTTTTATACGAATAACAAAGTACAAAACCTACTGTACTTTTTGAAATTTTATTGTTATTAAAAATACCTATTTATCATTTCAGTGTGACATACTTGTTTTTTTTCCTAAATCGACAGTTCGAATTACTTTTGTGAATTCTGGCTATCCCACTTTCCCAGTGGTTATTTCACAGTTAAATTCTAAATTTATCTTCACCAAGATTATTATGTTCTTCATGAAGGAAACTGACTCATCTATAGTCATAACTTACATGCTTAGAAAAGTTTAGCTAGGATGTGTTTGAAATTTTTAAGGTCTAACCATTTTGAATTCAATTGGGTCATTTCCTGTTGGCATTCTTGCAGCCATCCCTTCCATCTTAAACATTACCCAGCATTTGTTGGTAAATGTAGAAAATCTAAAATATTTCATATCCGGTAAAGATGTCTTTATTTTCCGCTTTTCTCATGTAGCTTTCAGCTTCTGGAAGTTCTCAGCATTTTATCATCCTCAAAGCCACCCAGTTTAACATTTACTAAAGTTAATGTAATGAGGAAAAAGACAGTTATTTTAATTTTTAGTTAATTTAATTTATATTAATTTTTAAAGTTTCCATTCTATAGAATTTTTATAAATTAATGGTTTTCTCCTTTCCTATTTTCCTCTCTGACATCTGATGGTCTTCATTTTTCTTTCTTCTTAAGACAAAAGGCTATCGTTAGGGCAAATCTAAAAGGAAATAAATGTTATTAGAGTTAATAATATTACCTTGAAAATACACACTTTATAATATAAAGTTTATATTGCACGAGGGGAGTTCAATAAGTAATGCAACACATTATGTTTCTCGGCCAATTTTGGTTGAAAAATACTGGACATTTCATGTGGAACATTTCCAAACATTTCCGCTTCGTCTCGTAAAGTTTCATTGACGTCCGATATGTGACAGCGCTATAGTGAGCTGTTAAAGTGGCGTCTACAATGGGAGGTGCGTTCCAAACAACAGGCAGTGAGTGAGTTTCTTTTGGCGGAAAACCAGGGCATCTCAGATATTCATAGGCGCTTGCAGAATGTCTACGGTGATCTGGCGTGGACAAAAGCACGGTGAGTCGTTGGGCAAAGCGTGTGTCATCATCGCCGCAAGGTCAAGCAAAACTGTCTGATCGCCCGCGATCTGGCCGGCGTGCACAGCTCTGACTCCTGCAATGTCGGAACATGTGAACACTCTCATATGTTTGATGGTGATCCGTCGATCTGCTCACAGTGCTTTTGCCCACTGCCAGATTACTGTAGACATTCTGCAAGCGCCTATGAATATGAAATGAGATGCCCTGGTTTTCCGCTAAAAGAAACTCAAAAATGTACCAAAATCGCTTGGATTTGAAGGATTCTAACCTGTGACCTGCTGGCGACCGGTGGAACTTTATGGAAACACCCATAGACTCCCATCGTGTTTCTTTAATAAAACAAAATTATTTTCTGTGTAACAAAGTAATATTTGATCCTTTCAAATATTGTAGTGTAGCTGTAGCTATTTTACAAACTGATGAACCTTGTCGACTAATATAGGGAAAACATTCTCAGTTTCATTGAAAGATGCTTTACGATTTTTCATAAACTAGAGTCTCCATTGTATGACGGACGTTCAACATCGCAAAATGTCTTAAAGAGTTTCCGTTGTTTGGGAAATACGAACATGTAAATGCTATCTTATAGAGCACTTTTACTTTCTTTAAATGAGCATTAATTGAATTGAGAATTTAGATTTAACATTCAATTGAATTGGAAGTTAGTGAGAGTTAAATTAAAAATTAGTGAGGGTTCCTTGAATTAAAAATGTTAATAACATGTTTAAAATTACTTTAAACTCTTTTAGAATCGAATTTAACTGCTGTTTGTTTTTACCTTTTTGTAACCATCCCTCATGCAATCAGCGAAAGAAGCAAGATCCTGTTATAAGAAAGGGAAAAGATTAATAAAATCATTATATAGAGCGAAACAAAATGTAACATCGAGTCTTTGTTTGAAAAGGACGAACGAAGTAGCACAGCGTTATGTTTGTCTTCGTGTTTATTAACATCTTTACCTTTGTCATATATTTGAATATGACTTGAAATATTATTGTTGAATACTTTTGTGTTATTCTTGCTCAATTAAAATAACTCAATTGATTGAGAAAACATTTGACAAAATTTATTTAACCTTCTTTAAATCAGACCATCTGAGATATGACCATAATTTATTTTGTATTACTGATTGCCATACATTGAGTAATCTCTAATAATGAAGCTCGTCAAAACTCTCCACAGAAACATCAAACGGATTTTCCTTCAATAGAATCAGATAAGATTATTTTTTCTGATTGTATTAAATATTTCCAGTATTTAATTTATCTATATCCATACGGTGCGCGACTTTTTGCCTCAAAATTTATATTGTCGAAAAGTGGTGTCCGCTCTATTGAAAACCTCACTAGATACAATTAAATTTGAACATTTATTTTCAGCAAAACAGGGTAAGTCAAAATATATTATCCCTTAAATTTTGTAGTATCATATTTGGGCGCCCCTTGTGATACGGCATGCGTGAAGGCGTCCCTAGTGAGTCATACGGATATAGTGAGCTTTTTCATTTACAAGTTAAATAAATCTATCATTTATTTGGCAATTTTTTGAGCACAGCCTTGGTAGGGCAGTTTTCTTACTCAGTCTGATTTGTATCTCTTCATATACTATAGGATATCTAAATAAATGATAGATTTTATAGAGTTCTAACAATGGATGGTGATTTTTTTGTATATATACAAGGGCTATCCAAGGGTTACATTAAAATACAACCTTTTAATACGATGTTTTTCTCTTAAATCTCGGATAATACGATAAAAAAATTATGAAATTCACTCCAAGAAAGTTATATTATTTGAGGCGTTTATTGTAAAAAAAAATATATATATATAAAAAAGTGGTATAATTTTTTCATTAGTCACGCATTTGTCGAAACACAGGTTATTCAATAACTGCTAATTCTGATCGATTCAGAAATTTGATTGCTTATTCTGTCAAGAAATTCAGTTCTTTTTTCTGTGGAGTGATCGTGTTCCACCTAAGCTTTTACAGTCGCATAGAACTTTAAGAATGTAATTTCTAACAATTATATACGTTTATGTAGACAGGCTTCGATAATGATATTTTTCCCTCGAAATAAATAAATAGATACGTAAATGCGTACTGATTATGTGTAACATACACTAGTCTTAAGCTTATTTCATAGCAGAACACTATTGGGGTTTTCAGCGAATCGTTTTTCATTCCCAGAAAACAGAGAGTCAAAAGTTTCCTTGAAACACCAAGTTTTTCTACACAGCCATTTTTGCGAGAATGATTCTCACGAAAAATATATTAACGGAGTTTGACTGTCACGTAGTAATTTAGCCGCGAGCGATAGTGAAGCAGAGAGAGGGCAAGGAATACAAAATAAAGCTCTAGATTAGGAAAGTACGGCAAACTTCGTCGTCTGCTGCAAAATCCACCATTGTTGGCCCAGTTGGCCCTATCTTCCTCTAAAATTCGGCTTCCTCTAAAATTCGGCTTAAATGCATCCTTTTCGTAAATTTTCTTATTATTATCGTCTGGAAATATAACTGACACTCAGTAAATTCTGTAACTATTGATTTTTCTTTAAATTTTGTTTTCAATTATAATTTTTTACATATAAATAATGATAACGTTGAGGCAATTTAATGATAACCAGATTAAGTTTTTAGTTTATTTTCACTTTATTTATTCATCCTTAATAAACGATTTACATGTAATTAATAAATTTTACAAAACATTGTGTGTAGTTTTTGTAATTTTATTTATCAAAATATAATTTTATAAATATTTATTAAAATATAACTTAATAAACTTTTATCAAATTAATTTTTATATTTATATCAAAAATTTCACTTTACCAATTTTAATTTTATTAAATTATAAAAATTAGTAAAGTATTAAAAAGCTATAATTATAAAAAATATCAAATATAATTTAATAAAATAGAAACTATTAAATCTAAGTTTTTTAATTAAATATAAAAATTAATTTGATAATTATATTTTGATAGAGAATTTTGAAAATTATAATTTGGAAAAACTATCCGTTTGATTACAAAAAAATAACTACACATGCAACGTATTTTGAAATTTGTTCATTTATGGAGGTTTATAATATTGACGTAAAAATCTATCAAAAACTTATAGTTAAAATTTTCTATATTTTTTTTCAGCCAAATAGCAAATTTTCGTTATTCAATTTCATACGTTATATTCAAGTTTAATGATGAGTGACAATTAACTTCGCAAAAATAAAATGAAAATAACATGGACGTTTTATTTCAAGTTTTGCCTCCACATTTCACAGACAGTTTAATTTTGTTATATTGAATTGTATTTTCTTAAAAAGAACTATATTCAAAAAAAAAATTATATTTTCTGATCGTCTGAGAATTGCACAATGCAACATTTCTATAACATTCGGTTAAGTTATAATATAAACGTACTTGCTTCTTATTACTTCTTCGGATATTTTAACGAATTTATTAACCTCCAAGGAGCATAGATTAAAGGGATCCTGAAATTATGCTTATTCGGATTAAAATTTAGGATCAATCAACGAATATTTCATTAAAAATTTAATCTAAATTGCATCTTCCACATGCATTTCAATGGTATCTATCGCTGCGTTTGCGCAACAGAGGCTGACAAACTCACGTGACAGCCGTTCTACCAATCAGCAGCTGCGGACGGCGCGGAAAAGTTTTGCCGTACTTTCTTTCCTAGGCTAAGGTCAAAAACCCTCACCGGTGAGAGAATGATGACGTAATTTCTCACTGGGCTAACCGTCTTTTTCTCGGTGAGGACGGTGAGACTAACCGGTTAGGCATAGCAGCACTAACTGGCGTTTCTGACCGCGTTAATATGACGTCACAAATTTCTCACTAGGATTTCTGACCGACCAAGCGCTAATTCTTCTCACCGTGAGAGTTTTTGACCTTAGACAAAATCTGCTTGTGGCGCCATCCATTGGGGCCATTAAGAAACATTGAGCAGGAAGGAAGAGAAATAGAGCACGAGACAGGAAGTCGCGTGAAAAGCAAGGAAAGGCGGAAAAATCGGATGTTGCTTCGGGGTCAGTGACTGACTGGCTAAGGTCTAAAACTCTCACCGGTGAGAAGAGTTAGCGTTTGGTCGGTCAAAAATCCCCGTGAGAAAACGGTGACGTCATTTTATCGCGGTCAGAAACGCCAGTTAGCGCTGCTATGCCTAACCGGTTAGTCTAACCGTCCTCACTGAGAAAAAAAAACTGTTAGCCTAGTGAGAAATTACATCATCATTCTCTCACCGGTGAGGGTTTTTGACCATAGCCACTGCCAGCATAATCTTAGAAGATTAATCTTCTAAAATTATGCTGCCAGTGAGCTCTGAGAGTTCTAGTGGGACGGACGTCGGTGAGCAAGCCACCACGACCAAAAAGAGCCCGCCGAGCTTCAATGGAAAAAGGAGAAAGCGTGCTAAGGAGACCTGTATGCATATGAAACGAGAAGGAAACGCTTCTGAGTCTCGAGAACAACTGGTAGAAAGTTTGACAGGCGAAAGGACGTGCGGCGAGGGTTCACAAGGCAACAGCCAGCCTCGTGGAAGCCTAGAGGATTCTATAGCGTCGATAGTCGTGTCAACAGCGAGTCAGCCTCCGTTCTCCGAGCAGCGAGCGCATTTCGAGCGCTTCTAAATTCCTTCTCAATTCTCAGCGGATAATGGCGTGCCGTCAGCGAGTCAGTCCAGGCAGGAAGGTAGTTCAAGCGATAATTGTGAGTATTGCCTTTCCTTTGTCCAGTGCGGAGAGCGCGTTGTTCAGACTTCAATTAGTGTGATAGCGCTTAGCATTGCTTTATTGGACGCTCACACGTTTAGCTTCTTGACTGTAATTAGCGTGCGGAGCAGGCAGCTCAGATTAGGGACTAACCGAGCGAAGGGCGTGAATCTGTCCGAAGAGAAATATTTTTATCTCCATGTTATGCCATGGGGGTTCACCACCTATTTATTTGCAGATTTGGGTACTGCCTATTTACACGGCCATCTTTAAAGAATTGGGTATTATACATATTTATGTGAGCTTATGAGTAGGTCTTACCCTAGTCAGTTAAATTGCGTTAATTCAGTCAGGCTCCCTATATAAGAGGGAGCGCGAATTGCAAGAAGCTGGTTAATACAGCCTACTCTCTTTTCGTTATTTTATAGGTTTCACACCTTTAATCAATAATCAACGCCCATGCGTCGTCATTTTCTTAGTGTTTGGATATTGGCTTATCGGCGGTGACCAGAGGCCCATATCGGATGTGTGATTCATTTTTGGAATAGACCCACAAGTTTTTCTGTTGCATTGAGACAACCCGTTGGTTGTTTTAGGCAGTTTTTGGAAGTTGTCCGGCCCCCTGTGAATACTCCTATCCTAGGGGTCCAAGGAACCATTGTTCCTATTTATTACGTTTATTGTGAGTGGATGTACTGTACATTGTCCACCTCCCGAGGGGAGCATAATTTTTGTAAGGATAGTTTTTGTTATTGCCTTATGTGTTCTTTTACTTTAATTATTTTTTGAAGCCATTCTCAGAGCCGTGGCTGTAACTCTGAAGGAATTCTGTCCTTTCCGAACAGCTAGCGTTATATACTAGCTTTCAGTGTATTCTTTTTCTTTAATTAAACCGACATATTTTTACCTACCATATTCACTGTGTCCCGTCCATTGCTTGCTTCCACTGCAATTCATAATTTTTACGTGACATTGACTGTATATTTATAAGTCAGGGGTTCGTGCAACAGTGTATTTATAAACATTGACTGTATATTTATATGGTTGGTGAGTCGAAAAAATTTTCAGAACCGGTGATATAAGTAATAGTTTATCTGTTATGTTACAAGAAATCCAGCAAGCATTATGGATAAACAACATGATAATACAAAAAAACCTATCGTGGACAAGAGATGCTTTTTATCTTAACATGTTATGCTACTGGTAAAGATGGCATTAAACAATTACCATACCTTATGTCCTTTGCAGTTCTCCACCTGTACCAGCACTTGATCATGATACTGAAAATTTAAATAAACGAAACCAAAAATCAAATGTACAGTATAAACATTCATGATAATTATTTTCTCAAAATAATTGAAACGCATTAATACCATATTATTTAAAACTTTAAGATTACCCTAACATTGTTATAATTTTAGGGCAGAGCATAACTGACTTCAAATTGTCATGCTAAACGTTTTTTACAAAAAGACCTTGTTCGACAGGAGAGTAGCGCTCATTTTTGAGATCAAGAATATTCAATTTTGAACTCAAGATTCCTGAAGAAAATACTTATTTTTCTTATGATTACGTTAGGAATATTTTTCCAAACATGGTCTCTGAGAAATATAGGTATTTATCAGAATGTATGACAAAAGTTTGGATTCCAGTGCATAACTTCTGCCAGTATTGCCTATATCTTTTAGACCTTTCTTATTACAAAGCGTTTTCTTTTCAATAAGGCCTTCAGTTAAAAGGGTAGCTGTTACTTTTGCTTATCCGACCGGCCGTCCGGAAGTTTGCACAATAACTTGAAGTTAAGCAACATCAGGCACGGCTAGTCATTGGATAGTCATTGACACAATACCAAGATAATGGCATGTCGTATAATAATCGATTCGTCAAGAATGAATCGCTGTTACTTTTTGTTTATCTTTTAAGCATTGTTGACGTGAGCACGCGCTTTGTATTTCTGCTTCATGTAAAGCTCCTTCCTGGCATGTTTACAAGATTTTATTAAATACCATTAGAATTAATTTTTATAAATACCTTCTTATTCAAAAATTTATGTACTGTCGATTTGGTTTTTTCTATATTTATCTCCCCTTTGTTGTTCATCTAAACAAAAGAACAGATTAACAGTAAATTATAGACTCGTACATTTCCTCACAAGAGTTTAAACACATTATTACAAACTAGTGTTGTGCCGATCAATAGAAATATCGATACACGATACGATACGATGTTCGAAAGTCGATACGATATGTCAAAATCTAGATACGATATTCGATAATTTTTTGTCGCAAATATGTATTTAAGTAAAAATTAAATTTCCCGTATTAACTAGTACCACAAAAATGAAAATAAAACTATCAAACATGAAAGTAAGACTATCAACTTTTGCAAGAGCACATGTCATTTACTCATGTCTATAGTTTATTTATGCCAAAGTGTTTTTGTGTGGAATTGGAAATACATGTTTTTAAAGCATATGCTCATCATATATTTTCAGTTGGTTTTGTAGATTATAAGCATTCTCACTTGTTTTTCACTTCCTTGGATTTCATAACTTTTGTTTCAATAGTCTTTGGAAAAATTCCTTCACAGGATGATTCTTTGAAAGCGACGTTGTCGACGCCGTCGCCATCATGAAGTATTAACAACAGTTTACTATTTCAATGCTAATTTTTTTCGTCACAAATTTCATCGCCGCTCTAATGGTAATAAATCAAGTAAAGATAAAAAATTACACAATGCAATTTATTTCTAAATTCTAGAATTTATCTCATTCAGATTCGTGTAAATTTTTTCTTTTATTACACATAATTACGATAATTTCTCCATCGAATCTATCGTATCAAATCTGTCGTGTCGTATCGGTCGATATATGTTAATATCGATAAGTATCGCCCAACACTATTGCAAACATATAAAAGCATTAAATTAGTTTATTAATATATACAGGGTATCCCGTAAGTCGTGATCGTAAATTTAATGGTATGCCTATTCAATAGCAAGGAACAAAAAACTCCCTATGAACATAAGTCGAACAACGCTCCGTTTCCGAGAAATGATGATGATGATGATAAGTAAAGAAACTAAACCTCTTCCCCTTACCATGTAAATGGAATGCCCTGTTCATGTAAATGGAAGACTGGCTGATTTCGTTGCCTGGACTGTGTTTGAGTGAGACTACATGGCTGCAGCAGGTTACAGCAATGCCGAGTTGGCGGATATGCATTTCACATACGGCCAGGCAAATGGGAATGCAGCAGACGCAGCGCGTCTTTACAGTGACATGTACCCAAACCGACGACACCCTGATCCGTCTTCACCAACGTTTGCGTGACACAGGTACATACATTTAACATCACGCCCAGCGCCATCGCGTGGTGAACGCCTTTTAGAACATGTGAGAGAATGCTGGTCTTTGCGAACGTTCGCGTGCCTCTTTGAGGAGAAGAGCTGAAGCATGCTGCCTTGTTCATGGTGGACATTTTGAACATTTGCCATGAGTTCAAAGTACACGAGACACTACCATAGGAAACCTTACGGATTGTTGCGCCATTTGTCAATAAAGTCATTCTTTCTCGGAAACGGTGCGTTGTTCGACCTATTTTCATAGGGAGTTTTTTGTTCCTTGCTGTTGAATATGCATACCATTAAATTTACGACCCTGACTTACGGGACACCCTGTATTAGAGGATTTATTAATTGTACGATTATGAGGATCGTTCAATAAAAACATAGAATGCACGCTGTGCTGTTCTAATATTTCACATAGTGACAGCAATTTATACTCTGAGGCTAGGAGAAACAGCAAGCTTAGCTGACAGAGGCTTCACTGTGGTAAAGAAGACCGCATTTCCAACGGCACTAGATCATGAATACACCCAACGAATTTTTTTTACATAACATTAATAAAGTTTATAAAAATAATTAATATTATGCAATTGAATTAATAAATAATATAAAATTTTTAATCGGTATCATTAAAAGTGGCTATTTTTACAGTCATGAACCAATTACATTTAAAAATAACTTGTTGCGATATTTGGATTTGAACCTACAAACTTAAAAAATCAATCAAACTAACGACGATAATTGTGGACGTAAAAGTGATTATTGTGGATTTGTAATTTCTTATCGTCGTTAGTTTGATCGTTGTGTCTACAGTTTCTTGTCTGATTTTTTTCTTGTTAAAAAATCAAGCTAACCATTAGTTGCTCGCTTCAGCAACAAAGACTAAATAGCCATACGGAGAAATAAAGTATCCTAAGGATTTTATGATGACTGAAATAAAGAACTGTGAATTTTTGAAAATATACCAAGCCTACAAATACTAGTAATTTAATAATTAGAGTTGAAATTTTAACAATTTTAAAAAAATGAAAACTAAATTAAAATTAATTTTTAACTTACGAATCCGAACGATGTCATTATGCAAGCAGCGACTTTATTGTCTTTCTGAAAATTTTATACATCAGTTAGTATGAAGAGATCAGAAACGTATCGAAAAATTATAAAATATAAACATACAATAGTCCCGTGTCCTTTTAGCCCGCACGAACCGAGTATTTCTTTTGCCGTTTTCTTCATTGGGAAAATGAATAAATAATTATTTCTGAAAAGGCTTATGGGAGATTTATGTAACACTTCATAAGGTTAAAATAAGAGGAGATATAAGTCTATTTTAATTTTAATATAATATTCCACATGTTTTTATTGACAGTATATTAAAGAATTTACCTACCCCATTTTCGTGTTTTAGAGAATAGTCATAACATTCATCCTGAAAGTAAAGTTAAATTAATTGAATATAGACCCATCTTATCTGAACAGTAAATTTAAAACGTATTCTATTTGCTATTTAAAAAAATATTAACACAGGGCAACGCAACGATCATGCACTTATTCGTGAACTTCTTACGTCTCGGACACCAGAAGTTATGAGCATAAGTACATCAGCTATGATTGCCGATCATATTTCGCAGTTATTGAAGGTACAGCAATACGATTATGAGGTTCTGCGGCCCCATTATCTGCCATTTTTGCGCAACATACCCAAGGCTATCAGGCAGTGAGAAAATGTT
>JAHWFO010041159.1:0-15077 GCA_023313115.1 Rhysida immarginata
TAATTGCAAATGGTGTGTACATATTAAAAATGCACTAATAAATTTTTGTTACACCCAATGATGATCAATGTGGCCCCTTTGTCTATATCCCACGCATGGACAAAGATATGTCACGCTGTCATTAGATACACCTGTTGTGATCTATCTCTGTTATTTTTATAATAATACGAAGAAAGGAAGATTTCAAGCTGGTTATTTTTACTTTGCGTAAAGCTCTGTTGCGTGTGGTCTCGTCCATCCAGTCGATCTCGGTCAGAATAGAATGAAAAGCATTTCGAATTTCGTTCACCATATTGACGACCTATTTAGTCAAACAACTTTTGTGATACCATATTGATTTTTCTCTTTAATTTTACTTTCTAGTATTTAAGCAATTGTATTTAATTATTTAATTTATTTTCTAGGTAAATCTGACAATAAACAGAAATATATGCACATATAAAATAAATGTGTCGTTGAAATGAATGCTTACAGACTGTTTGGCTTCTTCATGAAAATATCTTCGAATATAAATGGCACCTACAGCAAATGGCATGTGTATGGTAACAGTATTCATGCAAAATAACCACCTAACCATGACAAGGTATTAACGGTAAATTAATATTACTAAAGATTTACGCTTTAGATCTATTTCAACTCTGTTACCTGGAGGTCTCTTTTGATTGGCCTGTCAATTTTTCCGTATATTGTAATTCAAGAGAACGAAACTGTTTCCCCAGAAGATTTATTGTGGACGATACGGCCCTCCACATCAGGTAATTAGCCATAACCCTAAAAATATTATAAGAGATACATATTTATTGCACATTACTACATTAATCAAATAATGTCAAAAATGTGGAATTGAAAGGAATAAAGTGCAATCAAGACATCATAGCCTAAGTTAACGATGATTACAAATGCAAAACCAAATTGTAAAATCACTGAAAAAAGTGACTTAATTTCGAATCTGCAGTCCGAAGCATTGAATCATTAAAATATTTTTTTAAGTGCAACAAATAAAAAAATATTTAATTCAGTACATGAACCTTTTATTTAGTTATCAATGGACGACTCTATAGAATCCTGTGCATTGGTAATTCATAGTAATGGCTTATGGTAAATGAAGTATGAGATACAAGCACAGGTATCGAGCCTCTCAATATGTGAAGTAAACACAGCGTCTATGCGTTTCCATATTCACAATCGAATGTGGGGCCAGAAACATGGCACGTGCAAGCTTTTCGCAGTATTTAAAATCACAAAACGAGAATATTTTGTATGATGCAAAATGAAAATTATTGCATTACCCGTAACGCTAATTTTTTCCAGCGCTCTGGGACCATCTGGATACCGGTTCTGGGACCATTCATGTCGTAACCACGTCAGGACAGCCTTTTTCACTTCCTCATTGAAGCCGAACCTCTGCCCTCTCAGGAACTCTTTTAATAGTCCAAAAAGATGATAGTCGCAAGGGCTGTATGGAGGATGTGATAAGATGTCCCATTTATTCCGTCAGTGTGTCCATAGTCAGTTTGGCTATGTGCGGTCTGGCATTGTCTTGCAGGAAAAAATTATACAGGTAAGGAGTCCTGGTCACTTTTTCCTTAATGTCGGCTTCAGGGACATCCTCAAAATGTTCCTGCACGAGAAGTAGGGTGCATTTATGGTTCGACGTTCTTCCAGAAAATCGACATGAATGACATCCTTAATATCCCACAATACAGTCGCCATCACTTTCGTTGCCGACGGTGTCATCTTGAATTTCTTGGGTCGTGGTGATTTAGTAAGTCGCCACTCCATGCTCGCACGCTTGCTTTCAGGAGTATGGTGATGAATCCATGTCTCCTTGGTAATCACAACACGCCTTAGGAAGCTGTCACCTTCCCTGTCATATCGCTGCAACAGCATCGAACAGATTTTCACTCGGGTGGTCTTGTGATCCTCGGAGAGTTGCTTAGGGACCCAGATCTTGTTGAATTTCAGCTTATCGTGGATGATAGTCTCGACACTGTCAATGCTGATGTTCAGTATTGAAGTCAATTCTCGGACGTGAATCCGCCTGTTATCCCTTATCAGCTCATTTGTTCGTGCGATGATGCCATCATTAACAGCAGTTGCTGGCCTTGCCTTATGAGGTTCATTGCCGGGGATTCTCGCCCTTCTTCAAACTTTTGGCACCAAGCAAAGAAGGATGATCGTGACAAACATAACTCGGTGAACTGCCTTTGAAGTCTCTCATGAATTTCTAATCCTTTCACAACTTCGTTGTGGAGAAACTTGATGATTATTCGTTGTTTCACTTTGGTCGACACTTCGCTGTCCGCCATTTAGTTTAAACAAACCATCGGTTATCATGGCAACAGGATAAGTGGTGCTGCATTTGCACGACAGGCGGTAGTTGTCATCCCAACAATGAAAGTTTAGATTTTTACGACAATGAAATTTACAAAAAATAATGTCCAGGTCAAATTTGAACGCCCCTCGTATTATCTTTAAAATTTGTTTTGGTGCTTAAGAAAACAGTTCACTTAAAAAAATAAATTCGATTTTGATTTGAATTTTTCCATCATCTATTCGTTACGAAATTATTACTTGTAAGAATTCTTGGAAAAAATCATAGCCCCTTTATTTAATTTTGTATATTTTGGAATCATTCAGAAAATTTTAGAATGATTTGGGTAATGTTGACTATTTTCTGGAACTAAAAATGAATCCTGACGTGCGGCAAAAATATTGTTGGAGAACTCCGGGTCCTTTTGTCATTAGACCGCCTCTAAATATCCTATAAGGAATCTTATTTCTGTAGCAAACTAAACGTGTATTTGAATTTATTTCTCCTTCCCCTCAGCTTGGTGATTAATCTCGACGTTTCATTTAATAATAAAATATTTGTATAAGAGAAATTTTTAAGAAACTGGCCTTTTTGGTGTATTCTGGAAGAGTTCAAAAGCGTTTTCAATGTAAGAGGGTGAAGAGACAATTACAATTTCGTCTTCTGTAATATTCTGGTGTAAAATATATTCCAGGAATTCTTGCCATTCAATCTAAGTATAATAAACAAAACGCTAAAAATAAAGTAGCCATGTTATTAATAATAAAAAATAAAGATTCAAAAATTTCTTAATAGTAGAAAGATTCACGGAGAAAGATTCTTTATTTTTCAGTCGTTACCTGCGGAGCTATAGTAGAAAGATTCACGGCATCAAATTTATTATATAATTTATTGTGGTCTCGAAATTCTTCAAGCGGCAAAGAAAACTGGTGAAGAAATTGAATATGTTTGTAAATTTAGAGTTAATTGTTTTGATATGGGGTTAGTTAATTATTTTGACAGAAATACGAGGGCGAGTCAAAAATTCTATACACCTTCTTGTTCGTCATATTGCCTTGTTCGCATGCATGCTTAGAGATGGTACGACTGCGGTCACGTGTGCGAAATTTGATCTCGATCGTGTCGAGAGACCGTTAAAGAAAGGCAGTTATTCTTTAACGGTCTCTGATCGCGTCATTTGCCTTCCGACTATTTCCGTTCCTCTAAATAGCGTAAACATTTCCGCTCCTAAGGAGGAACAACGAGAGGTGATCCGATTTCTCTGGTCGGAGGGTGTGAAAGTTGAATTTTGAGGTACTGGATGCTTTCATCTGTTTAGGCCGCTCAAGGATGCTTTGCGAGGTCGTCGATTTGGGCCGCACAGACTTGTGCGATCGGAATCAAATTTCGCACACAAGACCACAGTGTTGAAGGTTTGTTACGGCGAAAGTGTAAATAATTTTTGACTCGCTCTCGTATATCGTCATTAATGACCCCGCAATTTGTGAGTTAGCATGATTTTAATAATAACTCCGCTGTCTTACGTTAGCTAGTGCTATCTCGAAATGAAGCACTTCCAGGAGTTCAACTTGGGCCGTCTCTTTCGCAGCCCCGAGGAGTGTGGCCGCATCTACCATCAAAGTCAGATAGGCTTGGACCAACGTGTCGTTGACGCCTTTCAAAAAAAAAGCACGATCGGGCATCCCCAGATAAGGTTGATCCATCTGAAGCCAATATGAGAGCAAAGAAATTATATTTATGACATGAGTCATGAATATTACTTTTCTACATTTACATTTAAAATGTTTAAAGGAGAGAAATTAAGTTAGGGAGGAGCATACAAAGAGATTTACTTTTGAGGAAATCTCTATTTAGGGTGGTCCTGAATTTATGACTCGCATTTTTTGAGATTATAACTTTAAAAACTCATATAAACAAAGTGAGCTATAGCTGCGTCTCGATAAAAATGAGCTGAAGTCGAAACACGCATGCGTTAGTTTTATCGTTTTACCGTGTCGCTCCAATTCATTATAAAAAATAAGCTCTTTCTCTTCGGATATTTGTTTTGTAAAATAGCACCAAAGCGCAGAATTTCTCTTGCGCTATTAGATACACTTATAAATCACGCAGTAATTCAAAACAGAAAAACACCTGCAAATCGAATTTTAATTCATGACCTCACTCACGATGCTATCACGCACCTTCACAACACCTAAGCTAACCTACATTACTTGGAAGTTTCAAATACAAGCAACCAAATAGAGGCCTTAGAATAGTTTCAGTTTCTTTTTCAAGCGGATTGATACTAGCTTGAGCATGCGCGCTTCGTTTTTGTGTCATAGATTATAGGACTAGACTATACAATTTTATGCTTAATAACAGAGAAAGACCGTACGAAATTCTTTAAGAACGCTTACATAGTGGCACTAAGTCTGTCCTTAGAAAAACTCCTGCAGTACATAAGCTTATTTTCATTGTTGCAACGTTAACAAACAATGTTCTACCTCTTCCCTGTTACAGAGGTGTGTTATAAGGTTTGAAACAGCACCACCAGCTAGACAGACGGTATCAACTTTATTTAAATCGAAAAGTTAACCACTAATAACATCGTGGCTTATTTAAAACTTTTTAATTCCAAACATAAATATGTGATAAAACTAAAATTCTAACGCAAACTTCAATTGGAGGATAGAGCACTTACAAGGGAACCCCACATAGCCTAACCGCTTTAACAATGGAGTCCTTGTATGGCTACGTATGCTGAAATTTTTTCGTTTTCGCGGTTTATTTTGAAAGAAACACAATTTCGCACTCTCTTGTTTTGCAAGCATCTTTCGATAAGGAATTTTTTGCTTAGATTCATGTATGGAATCACACAATATAATTATTATCCTACATTTTCCGAACACCCTGTATGTGAGTCCCCTATGAACTCAAAAACTACTCGACCGATTTCGCTGAAAATATCAGCTTGTTTTTATTAGAGAGTGGTTTGAATGAAATCCGATAGGTAGGTAGGTTAGGTTAGGTTAGGTTAGGTTAGGTTCAATATCGAACTTCATTTGAATTTATTTAATTCATATACTACATTATATACTCATATTTAGCAATAGCGAAGCATTGCCGGGTCCGCTAGTCTTGAATATTTAACGGGCAACATATGGAAAACATTACCTTCCATCCTTTTATAAAGTTACAAAGCATCTTCAAAGTTCTAATTTTTACGTCAATTACTTAGTTTAAAAGAAAACAAATTTTGACGATTATATCAAAAATGTACTGGTACAGTCCTCATCCGATAAGTTAAAACTTGAAGGGAAGAAATTTATTCTATTGCTAAATGGGAGGCAAGAGGATGAAAAAAAATCTGATATAGTACTAGTACTTCCCTGCACTGCATCAGATTTTTTTTTCCATCCTCTTGCCTCCCATTTTAGCAATAGAATAAATTTCTTCCCTTCAAGGTCGAGGTTTAACTTATCGGATGAGGACTGTAAATGGTATAAAAGTACCAGTATGATTCATATAATGCTTGCTGTATTATCACTTTATTCACAATTCAAATCTGAAACGCAAATTTAAGGGCGCGTTTTCCATTTTCAACGTAAAAACGGGTCGGGAAAATGCAATGTCTATACGTGGGATATCAAATTCGAATCTGACCATGACGCCATGAAATATAACTCGCTATCGCGCAAATTCATCATATGATTTTAAATAGTTTTATGATATAGAAACAATAAATGGGAATGGGGGAAATAACAGAAAGCTATTAAAATAGGTGATAGAGAATATAGGCCTACGACCGAGATAACTCTCCTGGAGGAGTTTTGCATGTCTTCCACGACGGATAAACTGAAGAGGGGGCTGATACCGAGACCTTCTTCCTTGAACCTATACAAAGTTTCTTTCCAGTCAAACGATATCTCGTCCCATGCATCACCCTCAACAACTGGCCAACCGCCAAGACGATCCAGCATTTGTTCCATAGGTTTAGCACCCAGTTCCTCGATCCTGCCTTAAATTAGCATTTATACCTTTAATTATATTTTATTCATCCTATCTAAATATTTAAAGTAAGCCATAACATATTTATTTATAATAATTATTATTTGAAAAACAACTTACTCAAATTTACACACGAAGAATACATATCTTTAAGTTTCGTAAACGATTTTAGCTTGAAGGATGTTTTATCAGTAGTTATCAAATCTATCAAGAAAAAAAAACTTTTCATAAGTGGTTTACTTCATTCACGATCAAAGAGAATTCGGAGCTTCTTACCTTTCAGCTTTATCAACATATTCTCTTCAATATCTTCATTAAATGAGGTAGACTCTTTATCATCAGGAATCTCATTATTTTTAATGAAACCGCCGCAAGCGTATTGATAGAAATCCTCGCACGGGTCGACTGTCGCGTCCAAAGTTTCCAATATTTCATTCGCTAAAAATAAAGAGCGCAATCATGCTTTCAAACTTTCTTATTATTGCATTATAAAGCCTGTTTTCTTTTTCGTAAACCTGCAATGATGCATTCGTGGGTGAGGCAAATAGTAGCAACTGCCGGTTCATCTATAGAAAAACAAAGAAATAAACGGAGAAGATACTAAATTATTCAGAAAGTAACCGATTAATCGTCTTCAATACACTTAATAAAACGCAATTGGTAAAACGTTTCTGCCATGAAAAAAGGAAGGGTGTGGAACACATTTGATGGTTTCTTACTCGCTAGATATGGGTGTGTGTGCACTACGTTCGCAATATCAGGCCGTGCGTTATCCTTCTAAAGACGCCTACCACTTTTTTTCTGGATATGTTCGTTGCTGCAGTTTTTTCAGGACGAGTATGAGTAATACCAGAGTCAGTAGATAGATCCATCAACTGTGATAATGCTGCACTTTGACTCTCTGCGGTAGAATCTCAAATTGGAATTGGATAAGTAAATGAGCAGAACTTTAACCGCCAATTTGACAACTTTCGATTTTTTCCGTGTAGGTGAGGAAGGTGATTTCCTGTGGCTGCTGGCTTACTTGCCTTACGGATCATAGTGGTCTAACCAGGATTCATTGTCTAGAATGTTCTCTTCGTCTTTAGCAAACTGCTATTGCAGCTGCAAACAGAAGAACATTCTCATCTTTTCCTACTCAAGAGTCAGTAACCATAGACTCCGCTGGGCACTCACACGAATTACGTAATGTGAACACCCAAACTGAATACTTAAATGAATACACAAACTTATAATAATTGTGCACGGCTATTCGCATATCTTGACGCACATTCACAGGAGTTGTATTAATGGATATCTCTGTGATTGCACTGCAAAGTACTGCAGATGCTATATGACGTTCTTGAAAGTCTTTGTATTAGTGCAATACCGTATAATGGGACAGAACGTCCTCACCATAAATCTGTTGCAATTTTTCCACATTGAAAGATAAAATTTGACCAGCAACATATTGGCGTCTATTTTCACGGAGGCGGAAGTGCTCATGTATCTGGAAGATTAAGCCCCATTTCTAAGTAGTGCGCACAATCACGCTATAACCTGGTAAGATTACTCAAAAAAGGATTAACTTTAAAAAAAAACTGAAAATAGTCTCCCTCTTTATCGACATTAATTATTTCGTAATATTTTGGTTTGGTTTGGTTGGTATTAACGTCCCAACTACTATGGTCATATTAGGACAACGTTATAGGAGACGCAAATTTTGCCTCGCAAGGGTTCTTTAACGTCCAGCCGACAAACGACTACACGGGACCAACGGCATTACTTTCCTTCCGAAGGAAGTACGTGATCTCAGAATTTTCCCCCTGAAAAAATCCTCGTCGTACTCGGCCGGGATCGAACCCGTATCCTCGTGCATCAGAGGCGATCACGCAACCACTGAGCCATCAAGGCCGAGCGTAATATTTTTGTATCTTTACAAAAGATTTTTTTGTCTATGTTATGAGAAAAGAATATGAAGCTTAAAATATAAATACAGCTAAAATCTACGACTTTAATATAATAACATTATTAATATTTTTGTATTTAAGGGTTCAAAAGAGTATCAAAAATATATTTGTCTCTATATTTGACTCCGTTGTCTGCAATGAGAGTATACCTCCGAAACTAACGCTCATACCTGGGTGATCCAGAAGTAACAGAAAAAGTAAATATTCATAAAGTATAAACAGTAGTACCATGCGGTTTTCACAGAAATGCACAGAATAGTTACATTTGTCACTAATTTTTTTTTCTAGAATAGTTACATTTGTCACCGACAGCTTTTGAGCCAGACCTTACACCTTGTGAACTTTGGTGTACTATCCAAGCGCAAGAGATTAGTATTATTTTGTTCAAGAAGACAGGGTTCTGTCATTTCTACTGGAAATGTTTTCTGTCCAAATTAAATATCCGATGCTTAAAGTTTCGAACCAACGTTTTAAGATGTTAGGCGGAACTCAGAAAACTTATCAGATATGCTAATAGAAGTCAAAAAATAAAAATTCGGCAAAGTTCTGGAAAAGATATTTTGGTTTAATTCTGTGCTCAGTGTAGACGAAACAGAACGGATGATTGATAGAGGTTTTATTTCAATTTTGGAAGAATGCCGATAATGTAATTGGCACGTGGGGGTAACGTTTGCTCAAGATCTGTCTTACCTGTTCCTTTCTTGAATTTCTGGGAGAGGCCAAGTACCACAGCTAAAACAATGACAGCCAATAACAGCATCGTCAGCAAGGTGGTTAGAGTGCGCTCTAGGCGTGTTCGTCGTTGCCACCATGATGAAGAACTGCAAAAAAATACGCAAAATTTGGAATGGGTTTAAATTTTCGGTTACTTCTCAGATCGAACTAGGAAGATGGCTACTATAAAAATTTCTTAAATATTTGTGTTTTAAATTATTTAGGACCAGTATACAAACGCTGCCTCTTTTCTAATCATTATAATGCTTTGTTTTCGTTTAGCCTAACGGTCGCTCTTTGTTTCTGCCAATTCGGTGGTTTTTCATTATTCTTTTGGTCAACATTCCCGTGGAATTTCAACTGGTAGCTTTTCTTTCCCCTTTATGGACGTGCTTACGCTCGCGCAACCTTATATTAAGTCATGATTACGGAAACTGGCCTTGTATTGCTTCATTAAAAAATAATCGAAAATGAAACCTTGAATAAGCAATACATAATTTATTTAAAACGACCCAACGCGTCACTGACTCTCTAGATATTTATCTGCCGGAACAGGTTAATCGTTTTAGATAAATTATATAGAGTTTCCTCAAGGCTTCATGTTTATTATTTTGTTCTTAAAGCGGTGTTTTAATGACTTAAAATCCATGAAGATTTGGGTTCTTCCTCTGCTCTGTAACACTTTTATGCAATTTTGAGGCATCTCAACTGAATCCCTAATAAAGCTTCATACGCATATGAAG
The DNA here is from genome assembly GCA_023313115.1 of Rhysida immarginata. Classification (NCBI taxonomy): domain Eukaryota; kingdom Metazoa; phylum Arthropoda; class Chilopoda; order Scolopendromorpha; family Scolopendridae; genus Rhysida; species Rhysida immarginata. The sequence goes on from JAHWFO010041159.1 coordinate 9,708, forward strand.
TAATAATGCTTTGCAATAAATATAGGAAATAAAAGGGCGAGAAATTTCTTTTGTTTGTTCTCTGCTTGCCTTTGCATTAAATGTGCTGTAAATTTATGTTTTATAAAAGTGTCGCTCGTTTATGTTAGGAGATCAAAAAAAATATCGAAGATGCCACTTAAAAAAATAGATTTTCAGATGTTTACAGCCTATCACTGAGTAGAAATTAGATCACGATTAGGATGCCTAATTAAATATTTACGTCCGCCTGCGAAGAGTTCGTCTCAGAAGGATTCACCAAAGATCATTCTTTATTATATTAGTTGAGACTTGGCTTGTCAAAAATTATTAATATTATAAATATTCCTTAAAGAAGTAGTAAGGCATAACCTAGGAAAAAGAGTGGTATGTTGAACTGGTAGAGAGATAAAAATTCTGCTTCAATAAATAATTAATCAATAAAAAGCCGAATCTACAACGATATTTTAGAGGTTTTTTTTTTTCTTCTTGTGAGGATGTTTATCTTCCCTCTCATTATGTCTAAATACTGAACAAGGTATTTATTTGTCAGTTACTTTTCGAGCTTTTATTACGGCACCTATCAAATTAAAGAGTTTCAAGAGTAAGGAATGCTTATTTATCGAATCTCGAGAATTTGCCTTGGCACTCCTTTGATAAATCTAGTAATGCCTACAAGTAGCGATATTATTGAACAAAATCGCTTCTTTAATAAATTTATTTTTTGTGGACACCAGTCAACCAATCCTAGATTATGCATTTATTCTTCTCTTATATATATATAAATAAGGATGTTTGTTTGTTTAGACAGTGGCAGCGAAGTCATTTTGTTAAGAAACATAAAGAAAAGACATACTCCCCATTCCAAGCATATAATCTCGGTTTGACCGAGCTTTCAATGAGCGTCACTAGAACTTTAGTAAATAATACGACAGGAATTCTATAGCAATTTCTATGATGTATATCACAGTCCAGAGGCGATGCATTAGATAGAACAAAAAGTCTGATAGCAAGTGGATCGTGGGCTTTCCATTTCCGACCTCAAAAGTGACCTTCAATGTCATCTTCAAGGTTATTCAAACCGTATTCAATTTTCCTATGAATCAGTTAAAGTAAACATGGATTTAGACTAATTTTGGGGGTGCTCTACATGTTCGTAATTGGAAATTTTCTTCTATCTCTGATAGGGAAAAAGTTACGGTTTGAATGACCTTTCCGCAGAGACACTTTTATACGAAGCCCAAAGAAATCGACTGTTACACCTAGGTCACCTGATATGATCCCATTGCGATTTCTTCCTTTGGGGATTTGTAAAAGATAAAGTTTATGTGCCACCATAGAGCTTTTACAGCACGTGACTGCGTAAGGCATTCTGGGTTTAGGTTGCTTAGCAACCCAGGACGCAGAACTAGGTCAGCCATCTTGGATAACAAGCACGCTTCGCACACGCTAGTCGCTATGGCAAGATCGGCATATTACACGAATCTCCCAATCCGCGCACAACTGAGATATGAACAAAAATTGCTGATATTAATAGTATTGATCCTTATACCCTATTAAATCAGGAGTTTACTTTAGAGGAAAGCAGTTTGCTTCGTTGGATCTCATCGAAATTCAAGCTACGTCGTCCACAAGCACAGCTGGATCACACGCAAAGAAACGAGGGCCTATAAATGACTTGATGCATACAAGAATTTTTTGTGTGGCTAGGTCCTCGAAGTCGGCTACAAACAAATTAACGTTAATACACTCGTTTATAGCAAGGTATGTAATAAATGACAACGAAAGTAAAATTTCAGGATAAAAGATCAGCGTGCATCCCCTAATTTTCTCGGCTGACATCGATCAGCTCCGTCGCTGAATTTATTATCGTAACATATCTAATTAATATGTAAATGATTTATCATGTTATGGAAATTATATTTTAAGAAATATATGCAAGAAAAAAATCACGAAGGTTCCGTGCCGATGAACTTCAGCTAACAGGCGACCATTGGTCATTCATGTCGGCTTGGCAGCCCATCATTTAACGTACACAGTCATGTAACTTTCGTATTTTTTCCTACACAAATTTCTTAAAATATAATTTCCATAATATGATAAATCATTTACATATTATTTTGATACGTTACGATAATAAATTCAGAGAGTAAACGTGACGAAGTTGATCGATGTCAGCCGAGAAAATTGAGGGACGCTAATCTGAACTTTATCAATTTCTGATGCACCAAGCTGCCTTGGAAAAATTACGACGAACAGCATTTGTTTAATTAGACAAGAGTCTTCTTTATGCAGTATCCAGATTAATCTCATTCTAAGAAATGATCAAAATGAGCGGAGCAGACATGCCAGTATTTTATCCAGTCGCAGTTTTGAGGTGCTAACTCTTTTAATCGCGGCGAGCCAAGCTCTTCTCTTCGTTCTTTCGAAGGTTAGCTTATCTTGGTGCCTCTGAACTACAGGTATTCTATAAAAAAGACTTTAATCTATCTCTAGTTCGCCGATTAGAACACCCTAAGATGTAGCAAAAAGACATTGTATAAAGATTTCCAAAGCGTGTGCGAGTAGCGAACTGATAGCAAAGAAAGCGAGTCCCTGTTTACTTGTTATGGCAGCATAGCTTTCTTCGTGTCGATGACATCACAATGACGAGTAGTGAAAAAGATCTATTACCCACGAATTTATGTGAAATTAAACTGCTGCTGTACATTTATATTGAACACTTGTAAAAAAAAAAAAAAAAAAAAAAAAAAAATTCCATACTTTCCCTTTGTATTCATGTTTTACTTATCATTCTGTGTCGTTTATTTTTGAAAATATAGCATTTTGAAATCGGATGATTCACTTTGAATAACCCTGTACATGTACATGAAACAAACCAAAACTTCCAAAACTTTTAGTCACCAAAAGTTAATGCATAAATAATTACTCGTAATATGAAACTGACATCAAAAGCAGAGCCGGCCGGAGGGGAGTACGAACGGTGCGACCGCACACGGCCCTGCGGTCCTGCCTGCATAATTTTTATTATTAAAAGGCCCCGAGACGACGACTTTGAATGACTTTGCACCGGGCCCAGCGTTTTCTTGGGCCGGCACTGATCAAAAGATGTATCGATTTTTTTCTTTTCTGGATGCCAAGTTCTTGAGCAACCACCAACAAAATTGAATTAATGTAAAATAAATGACCATTTAACATTCACACTCACAATAGGAAAAAAAAGCTATTTAAAATTTGACACGGCTACATTGGCGTACGTGAATTTATATATTTAAAACTTTACATATAGGAAAAATCATATCAAGGGTGTTTTTTAATCCTTCGTATCAAAGGACATAAAGAGAGGCATAAATGAATAAATATATTAAAATATGACTTGCCGTTTATCCAGACGAACAGGCTCCATTGCAAACTAAGAGGAAGAGAAGGAGGAGGAGGCAGACTGAAGTTAGATTAATGACCGTCGATGATTAAGGCAAGTGTTGCCGAGTTCGGGCGAATAAAGTGTCAAAAAAAAACCATTTAACACTGCGCATGGGTCACAAAACAAAAAACATTTAACACTGTAAAAAGAAAGCGAAGGATCGTATATAATTGGGTACTTTACGTCAGAAAAAAATAAAATAGAGGAAGTAGCTTTTTATTCCTTCTGCTAATTAGGTCGTTACCAAGTGCTTTTCTTTTCATGATTATTTCCGAATTTAACGTCATTATTAAAGAGCACTCACGTTAAGTCAACTTCTATTATTACTACTACTACACTTGTAACTTTGAGATAGATGCCAGAAAATTTCCTGAATAGTTGAAATATTTGCAAACCTATAAATGCAACTTGTAAAAGTTTATTTATAATTAGAGCACAATAAAATTTATTTTACTTTATTCTTTTCAGAGAAATGCATTTATAGAATCTTTGTATTAATATGCTTATACGAGCTTTTACAGCGTATAATTATCATAAGGCAGTTGAGCATTATCATAATTGGAGCTCGAGGGGCGCAGTTGAGCATTTCGCGAACCTCGGGTTTTCCCGTGCAACAGTGTCAAGGGTATTCCGTGAATGGCAGTTATGCCAAAAAACAACCTCCAAGAAACACAACTCCAGACGAAACGTGGTTGTGGATCAACGAGGCCAACGGCGACTGGCACGAATCATCCACAGCAACAGGACGGAAACAGCCAACACCACCTAGACATAAGGCCTGATAACGAAAACGTCATACATTGTTACATCATCATTAGTCGACCATTGGTAATCCTATTTCTACCAACAATAAGCCCTAAATTTGGTCCGTGGAGGTCCGCACAGGCGGGTGGAGGAGGAGTGCTGGTCTGGGGTCTTCTCTTGGGACACACTGGCACAGCACTGAATGCGACACACTACCTAACATTGTTGCCGATCAGGTGCACCCATTCACGATGACTCTATTCCCTGGTGGTGACAGACGGTTTCAGCAGGACAATTCTCCCTGTCACCGTGCCCAAATGGTCTTGGACTGGTTCGAGGAACATGACGCGGACTTCCACCTGCTTCAGTGGCCAGCTCGGTCGCCCAATCTCAATACGATCGAGAATTTATGAGATGAAGTGGAGAGAATCATCCGACGCCTTCCCATACAACCATCTAGCCTGCACCAATTAGGGGAAGCTGTGATGTCAGCCTGGGCTGCTATTCCTCCATGCCAGCACGTATTCAGACAGTTCTCGCCGCTAAAGGAGGCGCAACACCTTATTAGCGGGGTGTTCCTAATAAATTGGTCGTTCAGTGTATATTTCTTTAAAAGTGAAACCGCCGAATCTATCAATACTCTATTAGCTCCCCTTCTTTGTTAATATTCATGACTAATAAACATATGTATTTTACATGATCTATGAAAGCAAGATTTCTGGAAAAAAAATTTTTAAATAATCACATATGTACCAATGGAACGATGTGATATTTCCCCCCTATTTTTCAGCAGTAAAATTCTAGGCTGTTAAAAAGATTGGTTTGCCCATTCAAATTAATGCAGTCTACGAAAAGCAATGGTACTTTTTAAGAAGTTGTTGATATATTCAAATATTCAACACTAGTGTATTCGACTCGATTTAAATATTCAATTATTTAACCAGTTCCTTACCTTTGAAGGGACGCAGCGCACATTATCTTTGTCTGAACAGTTCACAGTAAATAAAAGTGATAAAGGTATAGTGAAATTTTTTTCGGTTGCATCTAATGTCCGTAAATATTCTCTACAAAGGATGAAAATAACGGGAAGGGACATCCCGGATGCATAAAATGCTTTGAAATCGCTCTCTTTTGACAGTGATAATGAAATGTTGGCCTTCCACAGAGTTAAAAAGAATAATTGACAATGGGTCAAGGAAATTTTT
>JAHWFO010041161.1:7430-57450 GCA_023313115.1 Rhysida immarginata
TCGTCCACCGGCTAAGAAATTTGTACTCCATTAAGTTTGTATATTCAAATATTGAAAATTAAATACTATAAATCTTGGAAAAGTTATGACCCCTTTATTTATTATTTATATGACTTAGCAAATAGAATGCGATTTCCGAAGTTGAAAAAATGTTTTTGTTTCCGTTCATATATAAAACTCTCCAACTCTTGATACGACTTGAAACTTCTTCCTGTTGAACATATTTTTCCAGTTGAACATTTACACAATATGTTTGTTCATCGCTACGGCCGTCCGCAGCACGAAAAATGCTGCGAAACAACTCCCAGCATTAGCGTGTGACGTCGCTCCTTACTGTCATGAGCCATTATGCCTTCACGGTAGCCGTGAACGTAGCCACTGCGTAATATTTTAGCAAGATATTCTTTTCTTTGCTGGGCTTTTCTTTAAGACTCAAGTGAACTTTTTAAAACAAAATTGGTGAGTCTGAGGCAGAGACTTACTCTGCTAAGTCATGAGTTCGAATCCTGCTATGGGCATGGATGTTTTGTTTGTTTTACAAAGGAGACTCCATGTACTCTGACTCACCAGTTTTGATTAAAAAAAAAAAATTCTTTCACCAAATTAAATTAAACACCCATGCTAAGCCATTCAATGCAATTCTCAAAATTTTCCGAGAAAAAATTCATTAAGTTTGTTCTAATTGCCTACACTTTATAAATGCTCGAATTGTAGCATAGATTTTTATTGTATTCAGATGGTCTGCTGGTAAAATGCTAGAGTTTTATTTTGCAGGTACAGGTTCAAATCCCATCCTTGATAAATTTTTTATTTTCTCTTTGTAAAACTTTTTTTTTTTTTTAACATGTATGGGAATGTGTAATTCATTTACTAAAATATTTCCGATTTTCCAATTTGCTACCATCATTTATTTTTTTTTTTATAAAATGCATATGAGAATTATTATACACTACTGTTTATAAAAATTGCAACACCCTGATGGAATGGCCTAATCCATATGCAATTTGCAATATTTGCATACAATGGGTCAGAGTATAAATGATTAGATTTTCAGAGTAATTGCTTGAAAGAACACCATGCCTCGACGACAACAAAGGGTACCATATCAACAGCTGACAGACTTTGAAAGAGGACGCATAATTGGTCTGCATGAAGCGGGATGGTCGTATCGTGACATTGCTGCTCGTGTAGGACGTAATGCAACGACAGTTATGCGTGCATGGAGGCAGTGGAGCGAAGAGAACAGGGCACACCGAAGACCAGACTCAGCACGACGACACCGCGAGATGACAGACACCTCTATCGCATGTGTGTAGCAGATCGTACAGCCACTTCCACAGTGTTAGCACAACAGTGGGGTGCTACAGTAGGCAGGACAATGTCTGCTAGCACTGTACGACGCCGTTTGATTTCCAGAGGATTGATGGCACGAGTACCATTGTTGCAGATTCCTTTGACTCAAAACCACCGGTGCCTCAGGTTGCAATGGGCCCATCGACACCAACAGTGGCAAGCTGAATGGCAACAAGTTGTGTTTTCGGATGAGTCAGGGTTTAACTTGCAGCACCATGACGGCAGGATACGAGTCACAAGACATCGTGGCGAGCGCGACCTTCCAGAATGCATCCTGCAGCGTCATTCAGGACAAACGCCAGGGGTGATGGTGTGGGGTGCAATCAGTTACCATGGCCGTTCCCGTCTGATCAAAATCCATGGCAATCTGAACAGTGACCGGTACATCAGGGAAGTTGTGCAACCCGAGGTCATCCCCTTCCTGCAGAACCTTCCAGGCGCTGTATTCCAACAGGACAATGCCCGACCGCATGTGGCCAGAAATGTCCTCTCCTTTTTCCAAGCACATCAGACGCCCTTGTTCCCCTGGCCTGCTCGTTCACCAGACATGTTCCCAATCGAACATGTGTGGAACAGAGTTGCTCATCGATTGGCTCGTCAGACTCCTGCAACAGCAACTGTGGATGAACTGTATACCCGTGTAGACAGAGCATGGCCCTTATTCAGAGCTTGTTTGACTCTGCCACGACGTTTAGAGGCTGTAATTGCATCCCACGGTGGTTTCACCCGATACTAATGTGACAATAAAACTCATTGTATTGACCTGAAAATCTAATGGTTTCTTTTCTGACCCATGATATGCAAATGCTCCAAATTTAATGCAGATTGGGCTATTCCATCAGGGTGTTGCGATTTTTATAAACAGTAGTGTAATTACAGTCTGTCCCAAAAGTTTAGAATAGTTTGATATTTACTAAGAGGTCACTTTTAAAAGATTTTAAACTGATTTACCCAAATATTTTTCTCTTATTCTGACACAGGTAGTGAAGCTGCCATCTTCATTACAACAATAAACAACTAAAAATAACAGTCGTACACATAAAGGATGTTGTTTTTAACAACATTTTGATATAGATTATGTCCCAAGAGTTTAGAATACAACCAAAACTGTCCCAAAAGTTTAGAATACTAATTTGTTTTTTTAAAATATTTAAATTTCTGGGTTAATTTAATACTTTCTACCCCTCTCCTTCATTAAATACATGTTACCTGACCCATAAAAATTACAATTGCTCATTCTCATCTACATACTCTGAAATCAGAGTGCACTAAGTTACTACTATCTAACATGGGAAATACTGTAAATCGCAATTATTGCCTACCCAGGAAAAAACATTATCGCATTTCATGACAATGGGATGTCCCAAGTGGAAATAGCAAGCAAACTGTCTTGTTCACAACCAACAGTGTCGACTAAACAATTTGAAGAAGATGGTTAAATGTCATCCTAAAAGTTGCCAAATTTATGAAAATAATTAAATATGGATATTTATCACTGTGGATCGATATTTAATTATAATAATTCGTATATGCATTTTATATAAAAAAAAAAAATAAAAAAAAAAAAAGATGGTAGCAAATTGGAAAATCATTAATATATAAGGGTTGTACAAATGAAAACGAAAATTATTTATTTTATCCAAAGTGTATACAAGGAATTTAAGAATACTCTCCAAATGCGTTAAGGCATTTATCCCACTGTGTAACAAGGCATGTAATTCTTTTACGGAAGAAGTCTTTCGGTTGCGTGGGGAACCATTCCAAAACCTCTTCCTTCACATCATCGTCCGACTGAAACCTGCAGCCTTTCATATGTTTCTTGAGATCCCCAAACACTTGAAAGTCACATGGGGATAAGTCAGGGCTATAATGTGGATGCTGCATTGCTTCCCTGTTGAACTTTTTGATGAAGTCTACCATTGCTTTCGAGGTGTGAGGACACGCATTGTCGTGTAGAAGAAATACTCCTTCTTTAAGAAGTCCAGGACGCTTGCATTTGATGGCCGCGCACAGTGCCTTCAATGTTTCCCCATATCTTGCTGCGTTAGCTGTGGTGCCTTTTTCAAGAAAGTCCAGTAAAATCGGGCCTTTGCGATCAAAAAACACAGTCAACATCACCTTCCCCGTGCTGTTTGCCATTGCTTTTGATGTTTTCGCAATTTGACTTTTGATTTGTTTGTGATTGCTTGTTTGGACGAAGCGATCACTCACAGAGCTTCAAAGCATGAGCTATCGTTCTTTCTCATGTGGTGCAACACTTGCAACCTATTGTTCAATTTGCACGTGGGGTTTCGCAATTGTTGAAAACAAAAACTTACGATCCTACATGTCATCTTTTTTTTTCCCCACACAAATTTTCGTTTTCATTTGTATGACCCTTATATTTAGTAAATGAATTACACATTCACACATATGTTAAAAAAAATTAAGAAGAGAATAAAAAATTATCGAAGACTGGACTTGAATCCATACCTGCGAAATAGAAATCTAACATTTTACCATTAGACCACCTGATCGCAATAAAAATCTATGTTACAATTCGGTCATTTATAAAGTGTAGTCACTTACGAATTTATTTCTCGGAAAAATTTTGAGAAGTGTTTGCATGGGTGTTTAATTTGGTGAAAGCTACTCGTAGAATATATTTTTTATCAAAATTGGAGAGTCAGAGTACGTGGAGTCTCCTTGTTAGACATAGAATAGATATACAGTCCATATACAAGATGCAATAGTTTAAACAGAACTATTGAGTATTGATAAAGCCTGTGTAAGTTTTAAGAGTTAAGAAATTTTAGTATTTTCTCAGAGAGCTATAAGCTTTTGTCGTATATTGCCATATGAGCAGTTTTGCCATGGAAACATGCAGGGGAAACTTCAAAAAATAAAGAAACTGGTTAATATGACGGAAGGGAGCCATACGTCATGGATTTCTTGCAGAATAAAAATTTAAGTGGTTTCAGTTGCCACAAGTTGAATGGGATTCACAAGTGAACCATCCAAACTTGTATCTCACAGTTTCAAATCAAATTGAAATATTTCATTCACCTGAATAAACCACTGATGGTTGCAAAATAAGAAATCGTATTTTTATATTTTTTGTACCATGTAAAACTTTATTATTGAATATGTATATTGATGCCAATTGGGCTAAAGAGCCTGATAGGAGATCATATGGAGGATATATTTGTAGGAACAAATCCAATTACATGTATATGGAAGGCATTAAAACATAAATTTGTGTGAACAAGTAGTATGCAAGCAGAGTATGCTGCTTTATATCAAACTGTAGTTCAGTTAAAATGGTGATATCCTGTTTATCAATTATGTAATATTTTGGGTATAAAGCAAATAAAACTAGTTATATTTTGTGACAACCAATCTGCAATAAGTTTCACAAAGAATCCAATTGAATCTGAAAGATCACACAATATTGAATAAAATTTCATTCAATACAATAATTATACGAAAATGGTTTATTTCATTCCAATGTTGCACGTATTTTTACAATGTTTTTATCTGGCCCAATGTTTAATAAATAAAACATTGTGGTAGAAAAGTAGTTATATAAAAAAAATGCCTGTTTATGAAATTAGTTTTTTAAACAATAAAAAAAAAAGGGGGGAAATGCATGATTTTTTTATTGTATCAATTTGTTACAGAAAGCTTTGTTTGTAATATGAAGTTTAAGATGTTGATATCGTCATCATTGTTTTAAGTCTCAAGATTAATGCATTATTTAGGTTGCACATACGTATACTGTATGCAGGATTGTTAAAATAGGATTGCTGGACTTGTGAAAAGTGTAATATTTATTTCCATTCTTTTAATTAAAATAACATCTCAATTAAAGCAATAGAAGTTATTATGACATTTAATTTCACAACAGTAGTTCTATATTTGCGAGTGAAATGAATACAGAGAGTGGGACTGAGGATATAATAGGGCCAGAGACAAGAGAACATACCAGTAATAGGGCAGCCGAGAATACAATTATTCATAGGTTATTAGGACCTTTTTTTTAGAAGAATACTACAGTAAAATCCCGTTACAACATACTTCAAGGGAACTGGGAATTTGTATGTTATTCCGAGGTGTTACAACATACTTCTGAAACTGGGGGGGGCTTGTGAAAATGGATATAATGCATTGGTCTATATCATATGTTTTAAATTTTTAAATTAATAAAATATTCATGGATGCTTATGGCACCTTACTAATTATTTCAAGACAAATAATTGTACAGCAAAATTAAACTTTAGTCCTTAATATCACGGCTGTAAATGCAGTTCATTAGTGACCACTGTAAAGGATTTTTCCCTTCCCTCCATGCTTGTTTTCTTTTCCCTTCCATTCCGATTTGAATGAAGGCACTCATCCCACCGCTCTCGGTGTAGCTTGGAAACAAATAAAGATTTCGGTTTTATTTTGTGGTGCATTTAAAAAAAAATAAAATAGTGTGATTTCTTATTTGCTAAGGACAATCAGTAACTTTAAGTGAATAAAATATTTCAGTAGTTTCAATGTAGTTTCAGTAATCAGTGGATTGGCTATATCTTGAAATGATTGAATATACATAGTACCAACTTTATTCAAATTAGTCTTCTTTCAAAAGACTGTGCCAACCTGATCGCTGAGAGCGGTGGAATTCTTTTTGTAAGGTATTAATGTTCAATGTATAATACTGGTGCTCTTCAACAGATAGATTATGCTGATTTTAGCCCATTTATGAGCACAACCCTTTTTAACGCCCTTCTGTTCCTCTCATTTTTGGAAGCCGCCTGGATATTTTCCTGCACTGATAATGCCAGAGCATTTCTATTTTCATATCACATCACTGACTATTGATTTTGGATGGCCTAGCTAAGTAGTGGTGGCACTATGTGAAAGCTGACAATGACTCCTCTCTCAAAGTCACTCCATTCCTGTCATGTTGCTATCTACGACTTCTACGATAGTCTGATGTACAGTAGAACCCCGTTAATATGTGCCGCTTAATACGTAATACTGCTTAATACGTGATTTTCCTTTGGTCTCTTCCCCTTGAAAGATATTTCTATGTAAATTCAGCCTGTTAATACACATTTATTTTTTCACTGATCCCAGGTAATACGTAATTTTTGGCTCAAAAAATTAAGAAATTCATTCTAGAAATCTTGAATTATTTTCATTGTGTTTGCAGAATTTTTTAAAATCGTATTACATATGTTCTGCAAATTCTAATTGGTTATATTGAACATAAACAACGAAGCACGCAAACTTACATAACCATGAATTCTGCTGATTTCATCGGACATCAAAATGACTCGCGTGTTCTTCCATAGCTGTGAAATTTTGATGGTTCCATCGGATATCAACAATGACTTGCGTGTTCTTCGATATCTGTTAATTTTGATTTGTTCATGGTGTATGTGTATATAAACATATTCCTTGATAAATGAAATGCACACTCTTTGCCAAATTTTACCGTTTTCCACAGAAAACCACCAAAATGTGTGGATTTCCTGTTTCGTGCACACTTTTTGCCAAATTTTTCGGTTTTCCACAGAAAACCACCAAAATATGTTCAGAATTTCAATTCCTCACAGCATTTTTATATCAGGCTTGTTAGCATTTAGTATTTCTATTTTGTTAAGTTTCATTTTTATTATCGACATATATCTCAGAAGAAGGAACGCAACGATCTGGACCAGATATTAAACATTTTGGATACAGCAAGGAAATCAACCATGAAGAGGACAAATTTGGCAAAGATGCTTAAGACAACTCTGTTGACACTTCTTAAAAATGAAGAAAAAATTAGGCAGTAAGTGGAATCTGGTTGTACTTTAAAGAATGTAATTTCTAATAATTAAATACAATCATGTAAACAGACAAAAACACAGAATTCTTTCCTGAAATAATAAATATTCTGGAAATAAATAAAATATTTAGTTCTATATGTGTTACAAGTTTATTTCGTAACACAACGATAGAGTTTTTCAATCCCAGATAATACGTGATCCTGGATAATACGTAGTTTTTGCTCAGTCCCTTGTAACATGTATTAACAGGGTTCTACTGTATTTTATTTATTCACAAATCAGGGTTATCCTCTGATGTGTATCAGTATTTACAAACTTGCTCATTCCAACTAATGACAGAGGTGTCGGGACAATTTCTGATAGTGTATGTTGCTTTTGTTTGGCTTTGCATTAATAGATTTATCTCTTTTTAATGCAATAAATTATAAACAATGAGTGAAGGTGAAGATAATATACGAATCCAGGTTTTTGTTGCATTATGGTAACACAACCCTAAAGTACATCTGAACTTATGCACTAGCTAGGCACCAAGGAAACGAGCATCCACTGGGGCAGCAAACTTTCAAGAGTTTATAAAATATTTACGAAAATAATTAAAAAAAAACAAAAAACAAAAACAGAATAAAAATTTAATGACTCATTTTTACTCCTTTATGTCATTAGCTAAATTGTATGCTTATCAAGGATCAATGAATGGATATTTATAAGAGAAAAGGAAGAGACACTTATAGATTTATTATTTTGTTATTTGTTAATTATTATTTTATTTTTCAGTTGTATTTATTAACTATCAAGGATCAAGAAAGTTGTTACCAAGAATTTTCCCTTTTTCAAGTCTCCTTTTGTACTAATTGTTCATCATTCAATATAAAAGAAGAAAAAAGTGCTATATGGCCTAAAGTGCTACATGGATGCTCCATTCTAAATAGCTGGTTGCTCGTCTGTTTTTCAATAATTTTTTGCAATAACATTGAAGGGTCCCACAAATGCAACTGCAGGGGCCCCGCGAAAAAGTTTCTATCGGGTTTCGCAATGACTGAATCCTGTGCTGAGAAGGTGGAAGTTTTTCCATCTCAGAGTGAATATAGTCCCAGACAAAATTATAGGATCAGCCACAATATTAAATACTACCCTGTATTTAACAGAGGTCTTAAAAGGATTTTCAAAAGATTCAACTATAAAGTGGCCTTCAAAAGTTCAAATACTCTTAGAAAAAAAGCTTGGCATGGTAAAAGACAGAATTCCCAGATGATCCTTCCTGGGGGTTTATAAGTTTGAATGTTCCTCCTGCAATAAGTTTTATCTGGGATCTTCAAAAGAAGGGGTAAAAACTAGAATGAAGGAGGATATCTTCTATATTAAAAATGGAAAACCGCGGTATATCTGCTCTTGCAGATCATATTTATAGGAGGCCATAATTTCTCGTCAGATGGCTTTAAAATTCTCTTAAAGATGAGAAATTTCCACCTTTTCTAGAATCTGTTCAAAAAGCCAAGCATAAGCCATTTAATTGATTGCTGAATAACGGTCCTATCAACCGCTGCTATATATACCAGTCTTGTTAGTTATTGTCTGTCACTTGTTTTTCTCACTGATGAAGCAGAGCTCCGAAATATACATATGAGTTTATTTTATAAAATTCATTTATGTGGAATAGTAGTTTCTTTTCTTCCTTTCTTGTTAAACATTTTATTTATTTATTTATTTGCTAAAAAAAACTATTACCCTATTGTACAATAACCCTATCCAGAGCCAGTATGGCCTTTAGGCCGACATGTGCGGTCTCCGGAGGGTAAAACATGCGAGGGGCGATTGATAAATAAGGTCTCCATGGCTGTAATTTTTTTATTTGTTAACCGATTTTCAAAATTCTTTTTGTATCTTATACTCACATTTGTCCTCTATGTAATGCACTATTCACTTTTCGACATAGTCCCCATTCCTTTCCAAGCATTGCGCTAACGCGTAACTATTTGAGTGAACCCGTCAGAGAGGAATTCCGGAGTTGTTGTCTACACCAGGATTGAATAGCAGCGTTTACCTCGCCGTCAGAACCAACTCATGTCCAGTAGTGTAGATTATGCTTATTGACAGTACCGTTTTGTAAAAACTGGGCCTCATCACACCACAGAATCTTGCCTACGAACTTACCATCATCAATTTGACAGAGCAGCCAGTCGCAAACTCTGCACGGGAACCATAGTCTCGTAATTCCAGAAGTTGGGCACAATGTATATGGTATGGGTGGAAGTTTTGTGTTGAGAGAATGTCCCACACGGAAGATTTGTTAATACCCAGACCATGTGCAATTGCTCGGACACTTGTATGAGGATTACCCACTCCATCATTTGTTGCAGTCCTCGGAGACCTTCTCGAGGTAGCTGCTGAACAGATCCTGTGGTTTGGAATCTTTTGATGATGTGCTGGAGTGTTCTGTAGTGAGGATGGCGTCGAGTCGGAAGTCGCTCTGCATACAGTCTTTTTGCATCAGCAATACCCTCATTACTTGCACCATAGTAGAAGACCATGTCGACCATCTCATGCAGTGGATATTGCGTCATCATGTTACAGGTAACTGCACGTCAGTTCTTATGTAAAATAAAATGGTGATGTAATCAGAAACACGCAACAAATGTTGCCACCCTCGTTGTCGAATGCTGAAGCACAGCTCGAACAGAAACGAACAAAAGTTATGTAACGTTCTTAGTCAGACTTCAATGAAAAACAATAAATTAAAACGTAATAAGTCTGTTCTGTTACAGATACATGGATCGAGACATCGATGTGACGCAGATACGTAAAACAAATAAACACTGGAATTGGAGTTCAACGACTTTGACGAAACTGTGATGAAACTAATACAGAACAGTAAGTGGCAGCAACACTCAGGTCATATGAAGAGCAACGAAAAAGGTCTGACGGCACAATTTATAGAGACTGTGAAGAAACTACATGCAAATTAACTTTGAATAACTTACAGTTTTGCGTGAGAAATGGTGCCACTCTTGTGTGAGGGAGAGGGGGGGATGACGAGTAGCATACCAATCTTCATCCTCATTTATCTCACATAACTTTCCTATGACTTAAAGTAAACATGGATTTAGACTAATTTTAGGGTGCTCTACAAGTTTGTGATTGAAAATTTTCTTCTTTTTCTGATAGGGAAAAGTTACGGTTTGAATGACCTTGAAGATGACCTTGAAGGTCACTTTTGAGGTTGGAAATGGAAAGCCCACGATCTACTTGCTATAAGATGTTTTTGTTCTATCTAATGCATTGCCTCTGGACTGTGACATACATCATAGTGCTAAACTTTTCGGACACCCTGTATATTTTATTTCCAAAACAGTCGTTCATAATTTCCTGAGTGATCCTGTCAGTTAGGGCAAGCATCCTCATACAGAAAGGCCATCTCTGATTTCTGCAAAAAGACAAATGTACCATCCTCCTAATGGCATCTGCCACCACGGGGGCAACCTCTTCCAGCATCACGTCAACTAGAACAACACTTCACGCACTTTATGCTTCCAAGAATCATGTTTACCTGAAAATGAAGTCAAAGCCAACCTTAACCACAAAGCACAAGGAGATAAGGTAGAACTTTGCCAAACAATGTGTTGGAAATTCCGACATGTGCAATCAACATGTCATCTTCACTGAAGAAAAAAATTTAACCTAGATGGACCCGATGGTATTAGATTCTATTGGCATGATTTGAAACAGACAGAGGACTATTTTTCAAGATATGTACAAGGAAGAAGATTTGTTCTGATTTGGGCGGCTTTCTCTGCAGAGTGAAAATCGAGTGTTGCATATGTTCGCACAAAATCAAGAGCAGACTACTATCAGGACATTTTAGGGAAAAACATATTGCCATTAAAACACTAACTGAATGACCCTGATATTGTTTTTCCAGCATGATAGTACCCCCACTAACCCAACAGTGCTACGTGATCACGGACTCCTAGACTGGCCAGCATGTAGTCCAGATCTTAGTCTGGACTAACCTAACCTAAAATATGCTTTCAAAGGGGTCAAGATGACTATTTTTTTCAACTGGAGGACATAATTTTAAATTGTTTACATCAAAAGAATGGCCAGTATCGAGTGAATGTTTAGCCATGGCAGACTTGTGAAATATGGCTTAACCAATGAGAGATATTTTCTTGGGAAGTGGAAGGGACGTTAATGACTATTGAAGTTTTTCTTCAATTATTGGAGTTTGCTTAACCAATGGGAGATATTCTTTGCAATTTGCATCCCCTCCCTGGCTTTTACAGGGAAGTCAAAACGATGGACCTGATTTCAGAAGTTTACTCTGTGAAATCTAATGAACATACAGTATTTTGAGAACCAGGAAACCACTGTGGATAATGACAGTGATTATAATAACCTTTGCTTAAGTTCTACGTCTTACTTTTGATTATATGGTCGTATAATTTTGTATAATTTTGCCTTGCTGTTTGTTTTGTAATTTCCGTATAATTTTTTAACGGACTCTGGGGTATTTCTCCTAGGTCCGCGCTTTCGATTGTAAAAGGAGTTTCCCTCTTCCCATTGGCTGCTACTGGCGACAGTCTGACCTGATTGGAGAGATGGTCCCTTCCTTCCCTATATAAGGTTTTGTTATTTACCAAATACTTACTTGGCATTGAATAATGAACTCAAAGAGTTTGAAATACGTATATGCTGAATAAAATATTCTTTTGTGGCCAAGAGTTTTCTTCATCTGTCATTATACGGTATTTTGAGACGTGTTACAATACATAAACATGCAAAGTGATGAAGGTCGGTCTTAGAGACATTCCTATTCTACTTTTTAATGCTCGACAAAAATGGCAACAGAACGAGAATAATTATACTTTGCATGCTCACGTGTAATGTCCTTTTTTGTTAACATTGTTCTGGTAATGCAGGGCTGTCCAAATCGTGCACGTTGCCCGTGTGCAACAAAAAAAGATTGCGGACAAAACTCTTGGGCAAAGCCAAGGAGATAGTCCAAAACTCAGGAGGGGAGTGGGTATAGTTTTTCCTATGCAGTGTTGCCAGACTTTAGAGGGCGACTTCGTTAAATGAGGCATTATTTCTTTTATTACTGATACTTGCTTGTTTTTCGTCTCGCATAACATGGCGCACATTCCGAAAAAGTATAAAATCACTGAACCAGTATTTAAACCGGAGTGGGAGAATCTGTTTTTTTTTTCATTGTTCACAGATCGGATTCTAAATGCTTAATATGCAATCGTGTCCTATCGGGGAAAAGAAAATACAATTCTACCTGACATCGAGAAAATTGTCACATTAAAACGAAGGAAATAAAATGGTAAAGTGCCTCTTTTTTTTTTTGTTGTTTTTTTTTTAAGAGTGTTGAATTGATAATTAGTAACTCGACTTTAAGGAACTGATTAACGTAATGTGCAGTGGGGAGAAGGCGGGGGAAGGAAAATTACCCGCAGACAGAAATCTTGGACAGAAATCTTGATGATGCAATAACACGCATTTTCAACTTTTTATTTTTATTTTATTTTGGCATGAGCTTTCATTACATATAGATCATTTAATCTAATCAAAAGCACAATTAATTGTATTGCTGGAGACCATGTTTCAATGTCAAAAGTACACATTTTAGTTTTTTGTTTATATGTAATAAAGTATATTATAAAACATCATTTATATTTCTCTAAAGCTTTTGTAACAAGTTTAACATTTAGAATAAGACATTGTGCTGTTGCTAGCTCATAAACTTTTATTTGTATAAAATACTTTGATTTTTTTAAAATAAATCTTTCATGTTATAAATGATTGTGTTTTTAATCATTATTAGTAGATAATCCTTTTCACTGATTGCATCATCCAATATTTTTCATGCACTTGAAGTTTCACTTCAGCTGGGTGTCCTGCAACACCCAAGTTTTTTTTTACTTTTTAGTGCGCTTATTTAAGAATGGTATTTTAAAAAAAAATTTATATAATTTTTATTAGTTTTCTTTATCAGGCAAAGACTTTGTCCTCATCCTGTTTAACGAGGTCTTTTCCTTATCTCGCTCATCCACCTGCTAATTGATGGTAGCTTTTGCTTCCAAAATACCTATCGAGGTATTTATTTTTTGAAATATTGTATTGTTACGGTTAAAGAGTTTTTTTTTTATTTTTTATATTGTTGTATGAAATATTATTATCCACATTTTGTTTTTTATTGTAATATTCAGCTTCATGACACTGTACTACTCAAATTGTGGATCTAGGATTTGAGTGAGGACCAGTGAGGAACTTGCTTATCATAGTTGTTTTTATAAATCAGTTTTTTTAATCAATCATTAGATAGATAACAACAGAAGATTATTGTCAGTAGATAACAACAATCAGTAGGTTTTTACTGATAGATAACGACTGATAGGGTTTGTTGTTTATTTTATATATATATTTTTTTTCTTTTTGGCTTTGCCATTGGAGTCGTGCTAAATTTCGTTTAAACTTAGAAATTTTACAGATTTCCATCCTTCAAATAACAGCCCTCGTAGAAATTTGGCCTGCAATTTCCCGCCTTCTGACCAGCTTCTAGAACTTTTTCTTTTTTTTTTTTTAATTTTAAAATCTTCCTTAACTGTTCCTTATCTCTAAGAGGGAGGGCACAGCGTTTATCATAGAGCAAATGCGATTGGGTAATATTTGCACATGATCTGGATTGCCCAATCCTATTAACCAATCACGTTTCCGGTATCTCCAAAATTAGCATTTTAAAAATGGCCGAATGCACGCCACCGCCTGTGAAAAGACGTAGGCACAGTAACTCGCCCGATTCTTCTACGACGGACGGCAAAGAAAGTCCGGTATTAGAATCTGTACACAGAAACCTTTTCTCGTTCGATGGTTTTTCTGTGACGCAAGTGCTGAACGAAAACCCAACTTCAAAAAAAGTATGCGTGCAGGGCACTTTCAGAGAAAAGCCGGGCGATGCGATCGTCATACTGGAGAAGGCGCCGTTCGAAAGCGAAAATCTTGGCTCCATGCTCTCGGCGACCTGCAAATTAAAACAGAACATGCAGAACGATATTTACGGGACGTACGCCGCTTACCCTTTACCTGAGTTGAACAGTTAAGTGGGATGACAATTTTAATGGTGCGAATTATGGCTGGGGAAGGAAAGGGGGGAAAAAAATTCGCTTATCTTGTCTTTTTTTTTAATGAGGGGAAAAATTTCGTTAATGACAACCGATGTTATTTTGTATATACGTTTATGTAATTGTACGTAAGTATTAAAAACATCGACCACTTGCGTTCGATCAAAGTTTTTAAAACTCTCTTTTCGTATCTTGGACAGGTGTAAAAGTGACCCTCATTCATCCGGCAACAGAAACTCACGTGATTAAGTATTCCGCACAGAATTTTCGTCTTTACGAAGAGACCAAAGAAGATTACGAAAACATAACTTATCCTTACATTAAGAAACATGTGCAACATCTCACCAACGAGGTAAAACATTTACATCTTAACATTTCATGTCTGAAATTTCAACGAAATGCTGACAAATTTTTCAAATTTTAATTTTTTTTTTATTTTTTTTTTGTTACTTAATCTGTACAGTTTAATAAATCGGTTTTTAAGAGTCTTATCTGATAAAAGTGGGGAAGGAGCCATTGCTGGATTAAAATTTTCTTCATTATGGGGAGGTACTCTAGTGAGCTTGAACGACTAGCTACTAGTGCTAAGACGTTACAATTGTTTGCAAATTTTTAAAAGATACCAATAAATTAACTTGTTGCTCAAAAATAAATCTCTCCCGAGACTCCCATCCTCAGGGCCAGAGGTCAATGTTAACTATCTGTACATCGCGTGATGACTGATCATGCGACCAAGGTAAATGAATTTACTTTTTAAAGACTGGGGGCTGTGCCCCCAGACCCCCCTCTAACGAACTCATATATACCCTCTTTTCTATTTAGTCATAGTAGATAGCTAAGCAGTGATGGTTAAATTAGTAAAACCACGATGTGCAGGTAGTTAACATTAATCAGGCCGGATTTAGCACTGTGCTAGCACCTAGGCAGAAATTCGCCAATGTGGATCATTTATGCCGTGTGGACACATATTGATGTGGGGGCAGCCTCGGTTTCATGAAAAATGCACAAACGTTTGCCTCGCGAGGCAAACACGAGCCACAGCCGGCCGAGCATTTTATTACTCTCATTTCAGACCGCACATACGGATAGCTGTTGCAGCTTCTGCGTTTATATTAGTTCATCTTGTAAAGAAAAGAAAAAAAAATCTTAAGTGCTTTTAGGCGAGAAAAATCTATGAATACAGATTGCAACATGGAAGGAAATTATTTGAAGAATTGTGTTTTGATGAAGAAAAAAAATTTTACACGGGATGTCCGAGAGTAAATTTGAAGCACTCTATCACTTGTAAATACTTAAGAATGAAACATTGTATTACTCTCAGTTCAAATATTATGCTTTGCTATGCGTCTTCCCTTAACCCTCTATTTGTATATTCTACGCATTGTGAATCCCAAAGTCCATTAAAGAAAACGTATAGTTCGATGAGCTTTAAAACCAAAGCACGAGCGAGTGAGGCAAGATAGAGCCGTCTTGAGTGTGCAAGGCATTCGTTCTGAGGCACCTTTGAGCATTGACAAAAACCGACTCGACATGGCTCAGGCGAGGCACGTCCTGACCGAGCATCAGCCTCACGAGGCTGCTTGCTCAGTCAGTACCCGGCTAATGCCAGCAGGCTGGTGAAGGCACTTAAAAAAAAAAACTCTTTTAAACAACTCTTCAATGTTCAATGGGAGCTGGTAAAGAGTTAGCTTGCCCTTCAGGAGTCGTGATTCACGAACGATTTTGTTTGCAAATAGCTCGCAGTTACCTCTCGAACGATCTTATCTTGCATTGCAGCCTGTACAGGCTCTCGAGCCTGAAGAATGAAGCTCTCGAGTAGCCAATAGATGCTGTGAATGCATCTCATGACTAAAATCTATACTACTTTTCAACCTTAATTGACAGCATTAGAAGTGTTACGAAAATTAGGATAATTTTTTTTTGTGGGACAAAGAGTTCACTGATCAAGATGCTGTAATTATTGCTGTCACCAGTTTTTTTTTTTTAAATTAGCAGTGTTTCAAAACTCGCGGCAAAAAAACTACCACAGCGTCGTTGAAAACTTCACGCTTTAGCTTGAGTTTTGAAAATGCAACTTATACCAACACCTAGAAAGAAAGCCTGTGTACCGAAACGTTTTACATTGTTACATGATTATAAGAAGTCATAATTTAGGGACTATTATTGGTAGAAGTACGATTAAAATGCCTTTATATGATAATTTAACAATGTATGATGTTTCGATGACATTAGCGAGGCTTTCGAGATCAGACTAGTTTCAGTTATCGTCGTCTCCTATTTTTCATCTACTGGATGTGACGTTAAATTTGAGCCACAGACACGATATTTCGAAGAAATATTTCCAGTTTTTGAAACTGAAAATCTTGACCTCAATTTTTGAAGCTCAGCCATTGTAATGCCGGCTTCTGTCACTGTGGTATTTTTTCATTGCCAACACGATGGCTGCAGTGCATAGCTGCTGAGGACAGATACTGGTATTTCACTTAATAAAATATATTACTTTCCTCGTTTCTGGTGTCTTTCCATCAAATTTGGCCAATACTTAAACGACCCAATAATAAAATTTCTTTTACAGGATTTTTATTAAGAACAGTTACATATTAGATTATTGGACTTGTTAATAATGATTTAATGAAATTGGTTTTATTGCCATTTAGAGATGATATTGTTTGTTTTAGATGATGTTTTATTTATTTCTTTTGAATGTCTCCATAATAGGGGTCAGAAATGTAATTAACCACCAGGTAAAAAGGTAGTAAAGATCTATAGACTACTAGATTGTAAATTCTTTCTACAGGAGATTATGTAATATTTAAAGCTGTGAGGTCCTGCTTTAAACATAAATATCTTATCGTAAGTATTACAAACTGTTAATTAGAATATTACTACAGGATGATTCAGTCAATTTCTGACCATTTCAGTACTATGAACCATTAATTTATTTTTATTTTTTTTATTTTGTTTGGTAAGGAAATACAATAGCATCTGCCCGAGGCCAGTATGGCCAAACGACCGACGAGTTTGGTCCCCGGAAGATGCAGACAAATTGTAACAGTACAAAATAATATATTATACATTGTAATTGATAAAACATATAATTAGTAACAAAGGATAAAATTTTGGAGTTATCATTAAACGAATACAAGTAAAATTTAAATTTATCAGAATGGAGAATAGAGGCAGAATGAAATAAAGAAAGAATATTATATAATTGGTAATGAAGTATGACAGTGAGGGTGGGGGAGAATAGGGTAACAGCTGGTTGGGGATGTGTAGTATCTCTTAATGAGGCTTTTAAAGATGGAGATGTTGGGTGCAAGGCGAAGATCGCGGGGTAATGTGGACCAAAGTTTGTTGCCAGAATTTGATATACTTTTTAGTTGGTAGTTCCGCTTAATGCGTGGGAATCGTAGAAAGTTAGAGTGACGTGTGTTGTAAGGTGGGGAAGTAGGTGATGTGAACAAATGTTGGGGGAGGGATATTATATTGTGGTTATTGAGTGCTTTGTATATAAAGATTGCTAAGTTTGTGGGATAAAGTTGGTGAATTGGGGTTATACCTATTGTGTGAAAAAGATGTAACACAGGGGCGGGTTTGGGCAGCTTAACGACGATGCGAGCAAACCATTTTTGTATCCTGAGTAAGCGGAGTAAGTTAAGTTTTGTAGTTGAGCCCCAGAATTGAAGGCATAGGAAAGGGAGGGGTGAATCAGAGTGTTGTATAATAGAAGGAGGATTTTTGGGGGAAGATAGTGGAGGCGGGAGAAAAGACTTAGAGGTGGTTTAGAGTCGTGGCTAAAGTATTAATGTGAGTGTCCCAGGAGAGGTTATGGGTTAGGTGAATACCTAAGTATTTGAAGGATTTGGACGGTGAAATCTGTTGGGAGTTATAAGATATCGAGAAGTCATTTATATCAAATTTTTTGTTATGCTAGTAGAAGATAACGTATTGGGTTTTGTCAAGATTAAGGGAGAGATGATTAATAGTATTCCAAAGTAAAAGTTTATCAAGGATTAGGTTGAATGATTCCTGAATTGCTCGCAATGAAACGTCGGCACAAGATATAGTTGCGTCATCGGCGTATAGTATTAAAGGCAGTGGGGATGTTATGAGTGAAAGGTCGTTTATGAATAGGTTAAAAAGGAGGGGGGGACAGAGTGGAGCCTTGGGGAAACTTAGCATTTCAGTATGATATTTTAGGCAGTTCAGAGTTTTTATTCCCGTGGAAAAGTCTTGATGATATGCTCAGGCCCGAATCACGACTCGGTAAAATCAGGTCTCAGTCGCTGCAGAGAAATTGATGAGACCCGTTTGAGCTGACAGAGGAATCACGTCTTGCTTAACGCTTCTTGAGTAGGCGAGACGAGTCTCCATTTTACCTAACACATCCAGTGGCACGAAATTGCTTGACAAAATCCATGATTGCTTGCCTGCCTGGTGCATCTCAACACTTACTCTCCTTCCGGAACTTTCTTTGCGCGGTTGCAGGTGATTTGTCTCGAAATACCATTCGACAACCTTGCATTTCTGCTTTGTTGATAAAGCGGGCGCCATTTTTCAACAATACGATTTTCACGCAGCGCCGTTGCAACAATGCAAACTCCAACTATTTAGAAATTCGATATGGCGCTTATATTCTTTCAATTGTTTATCCCTAATGCACGTCATTCGAGTGAAATGGTCAGAAATTGACTGAATCACCCTGTATGATCGATAACACACATCAGAAGTAGATCTATCTATAAATCCTCCTCTTATTTCATTGGTTTGAATTTCATTAGCCTGCTTTCTTTCTACTCCCCTTATATATATATATATATACACACACACTGGTGGCCAAAAGTTTGGACCAATCAGCAAAATCAAGAAAAAATGAATTTATACCAAAAATATTTTACACCGACAACTCTAAGTAAACACGAAACAATATTCAGGGAAGAAACAAATTTATTTCTGGGTCGTTGCTTTTTTATTACCTTAAATCAAAATAAGACTGGCCAAAAGTTTGGACCAACATCACAAACATGCAAAAAATTTGCATATTACAAGTCATCGTGTTGTGTGGTGAGCACTAAAACCATCTTATGTATTGTACAACGTTAACTGAAAGCCAATGAGAGCAAATTAGAAATTTTAACAAGCAATTTACAAACTTCAAATAGTTTCTGAAATCTCCCGTGTGAGTTACAAATCTTTATCAGAATTGTTAAAAATGTTAATTGGAAAATAGGACGGAAATAGGATGACCTTGTGCACTGACGCGAAGAGACAAATCAAGAATTAAGAGACATGTTAGACATATTACATCTGGGCATGTAGTCAACACCACACAAGTCAAACTTAATTTGCAACTTGCTGCCTCAAGAAGAACAATTCGCAACGAACTATGTGCTGAGAACTTTGCCTATGAAATTATACCCAAAAAGTTGCTACTACCACAAACACATGCAGGAGAGACTGGAGTTTGCTAAGACACATCTGCGTGAAAACACAGACTTCCAATTGGTTGTGTTTTCTGATGAAAAACAAATCAGTTTGGATGGTCCTGATAATATAGCTTCTTATGAAGAGCATCGTGATAAAGAAACACTTGTTCTACTGCGAATTAAGCGGCAAATGGGTGGTAGTGGAGTGATGATTCTGGGTGCCATTGGAAGCAACGGAAAGTTGAAGATTCACAGTATAGATGGACATTGCACAACAGCTCAGTATAAAGATCTTTACAATGTGTTCATCCCGTTGTGCAAAGTCTAGTTTAAGGAAAAACCATGGATTTAGCAGCAGGACAGTCCTGCAATCTATACTGCACGAGTTGTGAAAGCCTATTTAGAGAGCAATAACATTTCCACTTTTGCTTGGACTGCTCGAAATCGAGATCTCAATATTATTGAGAATGTGTAGCATCTCACGGAATAAAAAATTTACCAAACATTTAGTACAAATCTCGAGAACAACAAATAGCAGCTTATTTAATTCTATTTCAGGTCGTTTGTCAAATATTGTAGAGTCAAAATGATCTCAAATATCAAAATAATTGATTAGTTAATGATGTAATACTTTTCTCCCTTTATGTGATACAAATGTGGTCCAAAGTTTTGGCCAGTCTTATTTTGATTTTAGGTAATAAGAAACCAACAACGCAGAAATAAATTTGTTTCTTCCCTGAATATTGTTTCATATTTACTTAGAGTTGTAGGTGTAAAACAGTTTTCGTATAAATTCAGCTTTTCTTGACATTGCTGGTTGGTCCAAACTTTTGGCCACCAGTGTATATATATTTATTTAATTACAGCTTTTTTACATTGCTTTCGTACTTTTTCACGAACATTTAGTACATTTTCACGAACATTTCGTACTTTTTCACAAACATTTAGTACATTTTCACAAACATTTAATTCATATTTATAATAAACTGTCTAAATTTACAGAACAATTAAAGACAATGATCAATTATAGACACTCATGAATTTCTCGTGAATCAGAGGCTATGGTCAGAAAATGTAACCAGTGAGAAAACTGACGTCATTTTAACGCGGTCGAAAATGCAGCTGCAGTTAGTGCCCCTATGCTGAACCGGTTAGTCCTAACCAGAAGAGAAAGCAACCTCGTCTCTTGTTCTAACCGAGAAAAAGACTGTTAGTTCACTGAGAAATTCTCGCTAACTCTTCTCACCGGTGAGGGTTTTAGACCTCACCCAGATAATTTTCCTTGTAATACAAGAGGATTCGATGTCTCGATCGCGTCGAGAACTAGTCGGCCTTGCCAACAGGCAACCTAGACGAGATGGGTTCGCACAGTAAATTATAACGAATTAAGATGTGAAGCAGACGAAATTTAATACTAACTGATTAGATTTAATTAGTATTAGACCTCCATGGAAGCAGCAAACTACTGATATCTGAAGTAGAAAACTGCAAAGATGCAGGAAAGATATGTAAGCAAATATTGAAGCAACTTCTTTTTTAGCTATGTTTATGGCTGCATCTGATTGGCTAATGGATCCAGCGATAGTGTAAAATCTGCTTCAATACTTGTTTACTTATGTAAAGGCACAAAAAAATTGATCATTGCCTATAATTGTTCTTAAATTTAGACCCCTTTATTATAAATGTTTGTGAAAAAGTACAAAATGTTTGTGAAAAAGTATGAAAAGTTTGTGAAAATGTACTAAATGTTCGTGAAAAAGTACAAAAGCAATGTGAAAAGGCTGTAATGTAGAATTTCTTTAAAAGCGTTCTTATAGTTCCATTTATTCACCTAAAGTTCAGAGGAATTCTTCCAATCAAGAAACTGCCCAGAAGTTAATCTTAGGGGGAAGAACGAAAGTCTGTCTGTACTTGGTTGGAAAATTATGATTTTTTTTCTTGAAGCTAAAAGTAAACAAGAAATTAATCCTCCCGAAGAAGGTATAGGAAAGTAGCAGAAGCCCAAAGATCATTTATTTTTACCCTTTTATTAAAGAATTATTATTATTAAAGAATTTTTTTTTAATTTATTGATTGTGATCCAATGCGTCCATCCAGGGCCTGTATGGCCAGAGGCCGACGAGTTGGGTCTCTGGATGGACCTGGATTAACGACTGGATTAAGATGGTCGCAGCAGCCTTGGGGTTGAAGATCATACCTCACTGATGGTCACCCATCCAGTGACTAGCCGTGCCTGATGTTTCTTAACTTCACTGAGGTTGTGCTTTCAGTGAAAACCCACCAGGCCACGGCCTCCCCACTATAATTGATTTTCTGCAATGTAGTATATGTATTTAGAAAATGAAAACGAACTCTGTCTTCTTTTGTTTCTCATCATTTTTGATCGATTGATATATCACATGCCATATTTGCCATAGTTCTAAAGACCAAGTCACCCCCACAACTCCGACCCCATTGGGACAATTTGGCTCAAACTTCATAGTAATGTAGATCTTGCCTAGAGGATTCTGCATACCGTATTTCAAGCCTGTTTCATAATTAAATCTCCCACATTAGCCCCAGCGGATCTGCCAAGGAAGCGTATACTAGTGATCCTGCTCGCGAAGCGGGCGATTTAACAACTTTCCGTTTCCATTTCAGAATTAAAACCGCGGCCGCATTAACTGTATTCCCAAACAAGATCGACGTCACACAAAATGGTGTCTCGCAGCGACCTTTGTTGCATTCAAAGGTGAAGGCTGTTTTTGACAGTAATACACTATCCTATCAAAAGCATGGGACACCGTCACTTTAATAGAAACACTCAAAAATATACATATTTTAGTATCTTGTTGGTCCACCTTTTGCTGCTGTCACAGCTTCTACTCTCTGGGGCATACGGTCCACAGGTTTTTGATACGTTTCGACAGGTACTTTTCGCCATTCTGACATAAGTGTCTTGGGCAGTTCGGTCACGGATTTCAGGTGTTCCGCGCAAGCGCACAATTGACCTTCCAACACGTCCCGCAGATGTTCGATGGGGTTCAGATCGGAGCTCTGGGCAGGCCAGTCAAGTTCTCAAACCCCCTTTTCATCAAACCATGTGCCTACAGCCCTTGCTTTATGGCAAGGTGCGTTAACATGCTGAAACAGAAAAGGGTCATTGCCAAAGTGCTGCCAGAGAGATGGGAGTGCTGTGTTGTCCAGAATGCCTTGGTAACGCTCTGTGTTTAGATGTCTGTCCACAGAAACGATTGCACCTAATCCATACCATGAAGTGTACCCCCCACACCATCACCGACCCTCCGCCGACTTCATCATACCCAAACCCGTCCATTCGATTGCTAGATGGTGTAGCGGGACTCATCACTCCATTCAACCATTCGCCATTGATCCAGAGTCCAGTGTCGTCTCTCTAACAGTTTTGCCTGCGAGATGGCACCGAACAATTGTACCTCTTTGGAAGTCTGAAAGCTCTTTAAGACATTCTTACAGCATTCACGCAAGCATCACCTCATAATAGCATACTCTCTGTTATGTAGTGCTGGGAAGAATGCCAACAGTGAAATTGCAAAGGAATGTCTCATTTTCATGCAAATCAGGGTTGTCCCATGACTTTTGATAGGGTAGTGTATTTTTTAAATTACATTCACAAATGTCAACTTCACATCGACAGTGTGTTCACCCAATACGGCAACAAAGATGCGCCGAAACCAGACGTTTTCTGATCCGTTGAAGTAGTTCTGGATCCGCTGAATTTCAGAACCAGCTTGAATTGAAAATCCACCTGCAGAGCCGTCGCAGAGAGCAATCCGGGTGATTTCCGCTAATGTGAAACGGCAGTCCGTGCGGAAAATCTTCATCTTGCTTTGCGGGCTCTGCATCCGCCTGTTTTCTGCCCACAAACTCTAATTGTGAAACAGGCTTCACTTCTCTGCATACTTAAATACATATAGACCTTTTGCTTCCCTCTAACACCCACCCCCTGAAACTCGGACCCCAGTGGGCCAATCTAAGCCAAACTAAATAGTGAAGGTGGACATGCCTGTAGTAAGCTACATTCGAAATTTCAACCTTCTACCTCAAAAAATGCATTGTATGAAGAAGACAGGCGGACATGTGAAACTAATAAGTGCTCCATTCTTCCGCCACTTAATAATCCAGAGAGCGTCGTACAATAATAAAAAAAAACTGTAAAGGTAACAAATTAAACTCTAACAATAAAAAGAAACCTGAAACCTGTTAGAGTGCGAACAGATCGAAATGGCTTAAATTAATGCAAAAGTAGAAATATAGTAATGTACACATATCAATCTTACGTGTTCTTGTTCATTTTATATGGTTTTCAGGTACATCATTCCATTTGTCAAGTTCATGTTTTTATTTAGATACTACCTAAATTTTTTTTAATATAATTCTGTTTAAAACAAAAAACATTCTCTTCAACCTTAAAAACTTCTTGATTCCTTAGATTGGAAGCACCCTTTTAATTTATTTATTTATTATTTTTATAAATATTTTCAATATAGTGGGTGTATAACATTTTGGATCACAAAGCTGAAACCGATCGGATAATATTTGAAGATCCAGATAGAGAAACCGGGTTTATCTTGCTGCCCGATATCAAATGGAACCAAGCTCAATTGAGCGATTTGTATGTAATTGCACTTCCCCACAAAAGAGGACTCACTTCATTAAGAAATCTAACTGAAGAGCATCTGCCTCTTTTGGAGAATATTTTGAATAAGGGCACTGTAAGTAAGATTTTTCTTTTTTCCATTAGATGTTATAGCTGTCGTATGGTACAGGGTGTGGCAAAATAAGGGAGACAAACGTTTTTAATCATACTGATCATGGGAACAACCAACTTCAAAGGAGCAACAATAAATAATGTTAATGGTGTTTCATAATATCTGTCGGTTAAGTAAATTTCTAAGTAGCCACCCTCAGCATTGGTACAGAGTCCCAGAAGTTTCTTGAAATTTTTGGCGCAGCAATTGTTTCGATGACTCCAAAAGTTTTGTGAGGCTTAGCACAGACCCTGGCATTAAAATGGACCAAACAGTGTAATCCATCGGGTTAAGATCTGGGAAGTAATGTGGCCGTTCTTGGAATGTGATGAAATCTGGTAAATTGGTCTTACACCATTTCTGCGTTCTTTTCGCTTTGTGAGTCGGTGCCGAGTCTTGTTGAAAAGTCCTTGCTTTATTGCTGTAGTGCTGTTGTTCCCATTCAAAATTTCATGGAGGTACACATCTTTGTCAATTTTGATTCTGTCATCCACGAAGACAAGGCGTCTTGCCGCTGGTACAAATTCTGCACCAGACAATGATGGATGATGCCCTAGGAGTCTCTGTGGATCGCATCCTGTCGTTTTGGTGATTGTGTGCATAAAAAATAATAAATGAGCATGTCCAACATGCCAAAAAAAACAACTCGTAAAACTAAAATTGTATAACGAGACATTACAAGTTGTTTCCATTATTTTGCCATACCCTGTACAATTTTCCATTTACAAATGGGAAACTTATACAAAGGCATTCACTTAGATAATTGTGATGATATTATGATATATTGTACTTAGACAGCAGTATAATAAAGCTAACCCCATGCCTGTTCAGCCTTGTCTCAGTTAATATTAATGCAAACTGAATGTTGATTCTGTATTAAATAAGTATTATGCATGGTTTTTTTAATTATAACGTTTTTAAATGGTTCTGATCAAAATGAACGTGTATAAAAAGTTTGATTTTTTTGGATGAGTTAATCTCTCACAATTAACTTTTAAACTTTTCCACTCTTCAACACACGTCGGCTGAAGCTCTTTCTCTCCTGTGATGCCATGTTTCAGTAAACATTGCGATAATCTGGCCAACAAAGGATAACATTGTTAAAGCGATGAAAAGAAAAGAATGGGGTACAACCAGATAAGCATGTCATGTTTGTTCCAAATGATCCAAAACTAAGAACTGTGGTTTCGTTCCGTTTGGAGAGATGAAAGAGAATTATTCGTATCTTTTCGTGTGCCAGGATCATTTCAGCATATGTGGAAATATTGACTATATAATAACATGGGATATATCAGATTTCAGAATGTTATGTTAGGATTTGTTAATTCATGTTAGTTAATAATGATGAAGCTAAGATATTTTATCAAGTATTGAAAGGATATAACAGCTGACCAAATAGTTGTAAGCAGCTCTGCCTATATTTGTTATTAACAATAAGTGCCTGCACAATAAATAAGTTAATGTGACCCTATAGTTTTTCAATGTAGTTTTATGTTTTGGGCATGTTTTACATTTTACAAGAAATGCTTTCCCTTCTTTCTTGGCCCCTATAACGCCGTCCTGAAATGACCATGGCAGTTGAAAAGGATTTTAATACCAAACAAACCAACCCTTCTTTCTTGACCTTCACATAACCTATCCCTTCATCTCCGTCCAGATCTGAAATGGGAAAATTACATTAATATTAATTTTTGTTAATATTAATAAAAGTTATATACAACATTAATTATAAATTTTAAAGTTATAACACAATATAATAAAGATATTATAATACAGGGTGACTAGCAACCGGGAAAAGTCAGGGAATTTTACAAAATCAGCAAAAAAATGCAAAATAGGAACGAAAAATTTGAAAAATATCAATAATATTCTATCAAGATAGATTTTTTTTGCTGCTTATGGTCAGGGAAAATAATGTGATCAACCGGGAAAAGTCAGGGAATTGTACGAAATCATTTTGCTAGACACCCTGATAATATTTAATTTTATAATACGGTTTTTAATGTTAACCATTTCAGAAAGGGGCCCATTGCTTTACATGCCATTCAACAAAGCATATAAAACAGATTATTTATTTTCTTTTCTACCGCACGATTCACAACGCAAAAGCTATCGTTCCTTGCAGAATCTATTAGTGGCAGTTCGTTCGACTGTCCCTTACAAAATCTCGGTTCTAATTTAAGCATTATGGTGATAATGCTGAATAGCAAAACACTTACATGACATAGATTTTGCCTGGGATCTGAATGCATGCTACTGAAATGTAACATCACAACCAATCACGAAGCATTCGCAGTCACATGGCAGTGTTTACTTTTTTCATGTGTTCTCAAACAATTTATTTAATTTTTGTTTCAATACATCGGAGTTGCTAATCAAGTATTTACTGAAATTCTACAAATGTTTGGTTTCATTTTATCGATTATGCATAATGCCTATTCGACTTTATTGAGCACACTGATGATGGTGTGTTTTTATACAGGGTGAGGCATTTATCGTGAGACAACTGAATATGTCGGAAACTAAGCATTGTAAAAAAAAAATGTCCAAAATCAAAAATGAATTATTTCGCGGGGGAAATTCGTTAGTTCAAAAATTTTATTTTTAATGGTATATTCAGATTGGACACAATATTCGAGAAATATTTTATTCTTGGTGTTTTTTCAATTGATCCAATAGTTTAGGAGATAGAGGCCCAGAAAGTGTGGAACTTTTAAAGTTTTGAACCCAATTTTATCGATGAAGACAAAGAGATAGAGAGTGGGTCTTACAGACATTCCTATTCTACTTTTTAATGGTCTTTAAGAATCCCATGTCAAAATTTCAAAAATCCAATATTTTTCAATACACACACCTAGACTCTGTCTTCATAGGACTGCTGCCCCCAAAAGTTTACTTGGGCACTAAAAATTTTTAATTTTTGAAATTCTGTAGTGAAGGTGTACAAAGAGTGGACAGCAGGGACAGAAATTGCGTCCCAACGCCATCACTGTAAAGGGTCACGAGCCATCGCCCAACGGGGTGAGCGGTGCTTACCATGCCTCGTAAAAGTTGACAGGAGAGCCACAGTCCATCAATTGACCACCAGATTCAACAGTGGTGCCAACAGCCGTGTATCCGACATTACTGTTGAATGCACCCTGCTACGGATGGGCCTGAACAGTCGACGCATGGTTGCTGCACCATGTTGACTAGGGGTCATCATCAAAGATGCCTGGACTTTGCACGTGAGCACTGCCATTGGACCACAGACCAGTGGGCTAAAGTCGTCACCTCCGATGAGTCACGGTTTTTGCTCCATAAGATTGACTGGCGATGGTGAGTGCATCGTGAACTCCATGAAAAGAGACTGCAGGAGGCTATTGTAGGCCAAAAACAGGCTGTTGGGTGGTTGTGTGTACGTGTGGGGGATCTTCTGTTTGGAGCAGTTGGGTCCACTGATTCGTCTAGAGGGCAATTTTAATGCCTGTGGCTATCTGTCATCGTAGCAGACCAGGTGATGTTCTCCCAATGTGATGGTGTGTTTCAGCAGAACAATGCACCCTGCCATAAGGCACGTCTCCTTCTGGATTGGTTTGAGGAATACTCTGACTTTCGAGTGCTCCTTTGGCTCATTAATTCGTTGGACATCAATCCAATCGAACATCTGCGGGAGCACCTTGATCGTCATGTACGGCAGCTGGACCCTCCACCTATGACAGAATGGACTGCCACACAATCGGACACATACCGCGCGCTTCTTACATCCATGCCACGATGCCTAACAGCAGTTATAGTGACGAAGGGTGGCTATAATTCAGTATAGATTCTCACAAAAATAGATTTAAATTCAAGAAGAGAAAAATTTACAGTATCTTGGTTCAATTAATTTAGGATTTAAGTATTTAAATAATTTGATGAATAGAGTATGTTATGTATATGATCATTTTATTAAAGACTTTAGTATTAAGTTAAAAATATATAATTAAAATTACAGGATAAGGTATTGCATTCCCAATTTTTTTTTTTTTTTTTTTTACATTTATTTAAAAGTGCAACGGAACTTAATTTGACTTCGAAATGAAAAATAAAATTGTTACAATTAATATAAATCAGGATGATCAATCGCATGATCACATTTTTCTCTGGACAGTTCAGAACTGCTAAGCTCCACCCACTCCAACTTTCACTGGATCATATACAGCTATTTTTTTATTTCTTTTTTTTTTCAAATTTATGATCAAATTTTTAATGTACATTTATTGATAATGAGAAATTGCATTTATAAATCTGCCGTTTCACTGTTTGAATGTAATGCAAGTTGTTATTTTTTTGTTTTTTTTTAATTTCATAGGAAGAAATTGTGAAGGAGTACAATGTGCCTTCTAGCCAACTGAGAATATATATACATTACTTGCCATCATATTATCATCTGCACATACACTTTACTCATGTACAGTTTGATGCACCTGGTATCCAAGTTGAACGAGCTCATTTATTAAGCACTATCATCAATAACCTTAAAAAGTTTCCCTCATATTATCGTGAAATGCCTTTGACCCTCATGTTATCAGAAAAAAATGAATTGACTGAACGCTTTAGACAAGCAGGGAGAATCTGAACAGGAAGAACTGCATCATTGAACTTCAAAAGAGTTGAAGCAACTTAGAAAACGATTTTTTAAAAGAGATTTTAAACTATTTTGTCCAGAAATGATTTTGAAAAAGTCAAAATATTTCTTTGGAATTTAGTTTTATCTTTTAAATCCCCCCTCCCCCTGATTTCTTCAGTTTAGAGAGTTATTCTGTAAAATGATTAATACTTTTAAGATAATAATTTTATCAAAATGTGAACTGAAGAGAATCTCTGATAGGCAGCAATTATGGTATTAAAAATACTTAAATCATAAAAATTATCATTTTTTTTTCATCATCAAAAGAATTTTTTAGATGTAATTTTAAAATAATTAAGACGTTTCAATAAATGCCAAATAATTGTAATCATTTATGTCATACAGATATATTGTAATGCCACTTTCTCAAATCAATAGGTGTTAAGAATGTAAAAAACTTTGTGGGATTTATCTTAACATATGCACTTCCAGTTTTATTGCATCAGTTATTGATGAGAAGAACGTGATATGTCTTCTTTCCTTAAGAACAATATTTACTCTCTCCAGGTTCTTTTTTGAGCTACCTGGCTCATTTCATTCACTTTTTGGCTAATTAAATTTAAAGGTTTTTACTAATTTTGTGGTCTACAACAGCTATTTCTTCGTTTCACCCAGTTTTTTAAAAGTTTCTGGGGAGAAAACTGCATACAAAATATGTTTCAGTACTTAGACAGTACAGGTTAGGAAGTGTTGTATGTAATTTTATTTAAAAGTGCTTTTTGTTGAAGAATTTACGAGGTCTACAATATATTTTTTTAAAATCAGGTTTTGGTTTCTTAATCTTATTTTTCAGTTTTTTATTTTTTAACGTCAGTCTCGTACACCACATTCTTGATTAACACTGAATGTCATTTTTTGTAACTTCGTTTGAAATAACGTTTACGTTTTTTTTTTTTTTTTCATTAATGCTCATTAACGTCTCAAAATACAGAAACAT
This sequence comes from Rhysida immarginata, assembly GCA_023313115.1. Classification (NCBI taxonomy): domain Eukaryota; kingdom Metazoa; phylum Arthropoda; class Chilopoda; order Scolopendromorpha; family Scolopendridae; genus Rhysida; species Rhysida immarginata. The sequence continues at coordinate 37,489 of JAHWFO010041161.1, forward strand.
ATGCCTTCTGGATATCCCACGAACCCCATATTTGAATAACGTTCACTTTTTCAGGAACCTAGTCCAAGTGTTAAACACGAATTTGGTGTATGTTTAAATTATAATTTTAAGATGGGGAGTTTCCAAATTTTTAATGCTTGTAATATCATTTGGAAAATTTGTATCTTTATATACTTGGACTAAATATTAGCTGAACAGATCTGCAGATACTGGTTAAGGAATTAGAGGTATTCCTCATTTAATGACTATTTATACTTAGATTATTGTATGCCTGCTAATACTATTATACCCTCTGTCAACAAGAGCAGCGATTAAGAAAACTGAACAGATTCATCACAAATTGTTATTGAATTACACTATCTTTTACTAAAATAAAAAGTTAACCAAAAGAAAGAGTGCCACTTCAACTGAATAAACCAGCAAGAAAAGGAATGACTTGACTGTGTCCCAGATCACTTCTGGAAAGCACTTGTACTGTATGCAATAGCCGTTGCCAGCCAATGTTGTTTATTTTGCATTCACTATGACCACAATGTCTAGTAGCCATTTTAAAAATGTGGAGAGGAATTACCCCATCTGACGGATGAAGATATAGAAATAATCATGTTTAAAGATGATGTAAAAGCATGGCCTCCCATTATATTGCTTGTTTTGTTGTAGAAACAGTCATGAACTGAATATTTTTCTGTCGCTGAAATGGGCGCACAAAAATTATGGCAACAGGGATTCAAATATTGAAAAAAAAATCCAATGACAGTCTTGATACAGAAGGAAACCGAATTGCCTATGATGATTCACTAATTGAGAAGAACGTTTGTGCGAGTAACACCAAGGCTCTGATAAAAAAATATAGAAAAAGAAAGTCGTAGGAAACTGAAACTACCACTAATATTCAACATGAATAAGGTGAACACCGGAAGTCACCCGTGTCCAACAGAATGTGTGCTGCCTTTTGCTTCCATTCGACATTGTCGGTAATTCTGGAAATGAAAATTAAAATTATCAACTGCTGTGGAACTGGAAATAAATAAAAACAAAAAACTATATTGCGTTACTAAGATGGTATTTTCATAGAAAAAATTCTTTAATATGACTATTAATTTATTTTAAAACTAATATTTGGTTACTCTTTATAATATAATGGACATTACCAGTTAGCTGTTGGATGGCTTTAAAATATATTCTAAAACATTTACCAAGAAGTTAGAGCAGGACCTGGTGGTTATGGGAGAACTCATTTGTCAACCTATTAGTTTTTGACCAGATATGTGGAATGGAAGCAATCATTAAATGAGGAATTCCTGTACAAATCTGAGGATATTGATAATTCGTTGGTATAGAAATGAGTGGCTTTTCACACGGTTTGTTACTCTATAATTACAAATGAAATCGTATTTATATATGTGCTGCAGTAAGAATATTAAAATGTAAATTTGGTAATTTACAACTGTCATGAAGGCAAGAAAAACTGTTTTCTTAGTGTAATAAAAATTTATATAGTCTTCATTTTACTTTGTGGTGTCAAGCAGACGTTTACAGTACCTGTATAAAAAGATCCCCTTTTGAATCTTAGTAAGAATAACCTTGCCTGCTTCTTATACATAAAGATAAAAGAGAACATTGTTTTTATCATTTGAGTCCCCAGATTTCTTTGACCATGTTAACAAGCATCCAGTCTTATCTATCATATAAATTAACTTAACCCAACCATTGGTCAATGTAATGTCAGATTCCACAGTGAATCTTTAACTAGTTGCAAATTTTAACTTTTCTCCTGTTCTTGACATGAATGTTCTGAAGATTTATTCATTTCTCAGTTTATTTTTCCTTTTAAGTTAAAAAGCAGAGAGTTGTTTTGACAAGAACAAATTATTGATAAGAATTTGTATATTGTAAAAACAGATGAATATTATTCTTATCTTTGTTGGTGATATTATAATGTTTTTTAAAAATTGCATTTATATGCTCTAAACTTAAGAAATTTTAAGATTGTGGATTTTCAGTTTATAAGAAAGTCAAGATTCCATTTGTTACCCATTTTGTATTGTATGCAGTACGATGTATTTGGATATTGACCTCAATGTAATTCTGGTTTTCAGGATTCCTTTGTTACTCGTTCAAAATAGAGATATCTACTGTATGGAATCACTCAAGTTGTACTAATTTTTGTATCATATTTAGATATGGATTCTGATTATGCTCTTGTATACTTTTTTAACCAACAATGCCATGCTGAAGTCAAATGTAACTAGAATGAATGACAGTCACGTACCAAAAGGTTAAGAGGTCACTATCACATAAACCACTAATGATTTGTATTTTTTATGTATTCCAATTTATAAAAAGTGCTTTATGAATTTGTAAGCATTCTTGCCTAATGTATTGTTGAAACAAAACAAGTATCTATTGTTTAAGAGTTCCTGCGTAATTGTCACCTTTCTTTTCGTTTTCCCCCCATTTTCTAACGGTTTTTGATACAAAATTTGATGCGACGAAATTACACCAGCGATGTGATGCTGGGTAGGTTTATTTGTGTACAGACAAACATAACCATGCCTCAGTAGGACTCCAACCCACAGGCGTTGAGACATGTGCCTCAGTGCTCTCAGCTGCCTGAACAGTTTCTATGCTTTTCATTTGTCTATTGTTAAAATGAAGCAAGCTTCTGCTGGGCTGAAGCAATTGTAATGGGTGCATTTGTTGGATTTGATTGGAAAATGTTAATGTCCTGTTCAACTTTTGACAATTTTTCCCTCACTAAACTCCATCTAACAAGAAGATTGAAACAGCTTTTTACAGGGCTGTCTTTTAATAGTATATCTTGCAATTGTTTTTTTTTTAATCATCGTAGCCAGTAGGAAGGGAAATAGGAATATCTTGCAGTTATCCTTCTATCATAATGACCAGTAGTAGAAGAAATAAGAGACCTTGCACATCTCTTTCATCTCCCCCTGGCTCACCCTCTTCGTTTTCTCTTTCAATATTTCAAGTCCTTAAGTTATTAAACAGTAAATAAATAACCTGTTCGTCGACTCGTTGATATGAATTAACTGTTGCACAGGTCACTGTTAGAGCATGTCTTTTAGATGATTTTGACCACTTTGAATGTGAATAAGCCATAGAATAAATGTCTGATTTGTAAGCCATGAATTGAAAGTATCTGTTTAAGTTTTATGAAAGTAAATGTATGATTTGTATGAAGGTTTGCATCTGTTCAGCCAGTGCAATTTGATTTAGTCCAAGTTTTGATTAGGGGATCTTAAGCAATATATTATTGATTGCATTTAAGCAATTAACTCATCAAAGAGGCTTGTGTTTAGGGCTGTTTCAAATGTGGTTTTTCTTTAAGAGCAGATCTCTTTGGCAAAATAATTGTGGGACCATTAAACTCAATTTTTTTTTTTATTTATTTATTATATTTTTGTTTTGCAAATGTTAAATTAGGCTTGGTTGTTGTTTTTTTTTATTTTGAACATTCATTTGAAAGTATAGGAAATATAAAATTAATAATTTTTATTAACATTTCGACGAAAAATTAATCGTAAGTTTATTGAATATAGTAGCTCATTTTCATTTGTTAATGCATTTTAAGTTAATTTATTGTGGTTTAAAATTTTCAATGTTCAGATAAGCTATTATCCGGTTGTCTCTAATGAGTCGACCTCTGTATATAAATGTATACCCATAATTCTGTTATATTGTTTCCATTGTAGTATTATAATGTATATTTGAATTTAGTGATTATTATTATTATTATTTTTTTTTTTTTTTTGTTGCAGTGGTTGTTTATTTCTAAAAGAATTAAGGATTCTATTTTAATTGTATGGAAAAATGAATTATTGTAATTAATTTGGAGAATAAAAAATATTTTTGATATTTTTTTTAATGGATAAAATGTTTACTAAATACAGTTTTCATAGTAGTTTTAGAAGATTGACAGAAATTGTTCTGTCTGCATTTATTGCAAATTTGTATAGAGACGTTATATGTCGAAAGTAAATTGGAATAAAGGCCATCCTGTGTTTTAATGAGTTGAAAATTATTAAACTGCTAGGGATTCAATTATACAGGGTAAATATAAAGTCTTTACCTGGTAAAGAAAATTAATAAAAAATAAAAACTCTCACATGGTTTTTTGTATTATGATCTCCCATCTCGAAAAGTTTTTAAACTGTTGTACAGTAGTAGTCGACATGACCTAGGTGGTGCTAACATCGATCATATTGAAAATGGCGTCTGAGAGAGAAAGCTCGGTGCGTTCTAAACACTGTTATAGATATAAATGGTCATTGGCCTTCCGACATTTTCCATTGTTTCGTGAAGCTTAGGAAAACTGATTGCACCAAGTGCTGCATAGATCACATAGGCCTGACTGACCTACGATAGAGGTATTTCATTGAAACTGAAAATGAAACCAAAGTTTATATCTCTCGATAGGGTGGACTTTTCAGTGCTGTCGGGAGCTAGAAACTTTAGCCTCATTTTTCAGTGGAGCTCAATGACCATTTATATCTATAGACCATGGTTCTCTGTATCAACAATGGGTAATTTATCAACAGGTCACTGTCCTGCCACATAGGGCATTATCAGTTCCTTAATTCCTTAGGGAGGCTGTGGCCTGGTGGGCTTTCACTAAGCACATCTGTGAGGTTAAGCAACATCAGGCACGGCTAGTTACTGGATGGGTGACCGTCATACAGCAGTCATCATCCAGGGACCCAACTCGTCGGCCTCTGGCCATACAGGCCCTGGATGGATGTATTGGATCCCAATAAACAATAATAAAAACACATTTCCCAACTGATGTCCTACAGCATGACCCCCATGTTTTTCAGACATAATATCCTTAAACTTTTTCCTGAGGGGATAGGTTAAGGATAAAGTGTTGCTACACCGCTCCCCGATGTGAACACATTGAAGGCAAGAATGACAGATGTGATATTGACAGTAAAAAAGAAATGCTGGCGAGAAGTTAAATATCCAGATGTTCTCAGCTACGAAAGGTGCACATGTTGATGCGTACTAACGATGTGGATTAAAACTTTTCGAAAAGAAGATCTGACATTTTTTTAAAATTAAGAAGGTCATGCACACTTCACGGAATCTATTTAATTTTTTGAATTTTAGTCTAACAATCCATATTTATTTTTCCTGTCATGTTCTGATTTCCCTGGTTCTTGACAATAGCCAGCCTGACACTGGTATTTCCAGGATACAAGGTTGTTCGGAGGGTTACGAGATCCAAATTGTCCCATTCCTCTTGCGCTGCTTTCCAAAGGCTAGTCAAAGTTCTGCACCGTTGCTTCCTGAGGGCTCTTGAATATCCCGAAAGCGCTGAAATCTATTGGGACAGCTTAGGTAAAGGCATGTTTCCTCCAACGTAACAATCCTTTTCCACTTGTGCCCGGCCAGGAATTTCTTGTAAAGCTTTCGGCAGTTCACCTTCCTTTCTGCGAAGGCAAGAGCTTATGAACTTTCAGCTTGTAAACTTTACGAAGATTCAAATCTCTGTTGATAATTATGTTTACTGTTGCTGGCGATATTCCTAGTTTCGAAGCAATACTTTTTTGTGTGTTGCGGGATTTTCGACGGAGACCAATTTTCGTACTCTTCGAATGACGTTCGTGGTCGTCACTTTCTTGACCTGGCAGTTGACCCATTTTTTATGCGGATCGAGCTTTACCAAGGGAATTGAGTATATTCAAGACCTCTTTCTTAGAAATGGCAAAACCTTTTTGCTTTCAACGTTGTACTATTTGACTGTACGAGTAATTCTCCTCGGAAAGGGCGGTGATGTATGCTCTTCTAACCAATGATCCACTTTCGGTGGCATAGTTACATGAAAACAAAATAATAATCCCACCAACAAGTGCTTGTGCTAGATGTTTCTTACCCATAATTCCGTTCACGAAGATAATTCCCATTTGCATACACGTAAAAGTGATTTTAATATCGTTCCATAAAGTATGAATGATCTTCTGTATTTGAAGCGATCGATAAAATTTTACGTATTGGTAAAAGCAGATTTGTATAAGTTAATACAAGGTAACAATTATTGAGCTATAATGAAAAACAAAAACTTGATAACTTTTGAGCAATTGGTGAGATTCAGTTAAAATTTGGCGGTTGAATGCAAGGTTGAATGGGATTTTTTGGGGGTAGGTGCACTCGTATTGTTGTTGTTGTTGTTCATTGTTCGTTGAAAATTTTAGAAAATGATCTCCTCCCTATCATCCAAAGTGACCTACATTTCGAAAAGATGGAGCACGACCCTATCGGACCTGCGATTGAATTCCTGGAAGAGCACTTTAGAGAGCGCATTCTGGCTTTGGGTTACTCAGAGTCAGGGGCGGCGCTAGCTTCTTCGGCGCCCCCATGCAAACCTATGCAAACCTTTAAAGTGTGCGCCCTTTCAACCTTGGTTGGCGCCCCATTCTGCAATGCGCCCCCATGCAAGCCTTACTGTGCTTACTGGTTCGCGCCGCCCCTGCTCAGAGGCTACTGAAATGGGAATCACTTGGCTGCCATATTCTTGTGACTCATTTTGCAAATAACCCCGGAACCATCGCTGAGCTCAAAACAGCCATTCAGGAATTTTGCTCTTCGACTGCGCCACATCATAGCCGTTGATGGCAAGCATATTGAACATGTCATAAACTAAATCCGAATATCTGTAGTTAATTTTAACATTTGAATAAAAAAAATTTAAACTCAGTAATTTTTGAAAATTTGATTTTTTATTTCTTATAGCTCAATAATTGTCACACTGTACTTGAATTGGGTGTTTCCTATCATTTTGGTCAATTCATAATGGAATACAAAATTAAAAATGAGGAATAGCCAATCTGAAGCTTAGAAAACAGATGGTCTCTATATATAACTCCTGATTTATTTTTTTTTTAATCTGAAATGTAAACAAAAAAGCCTTTTTACATTTTTTTAAGTGAAATCCAACCAAATGAGGAGAAATAAGTGTTTCTTAAAAGCAAAAAAATAACCCACGATAGGCACCGCTGGGATTCGAACCCAGGATCTCCTGTTTACTAGACAGGCGCTTTAACCAACTAAGCCACGGCGCCGCGCTCTTAGTATCATGGCGCCCTTAATGTCTTTCCTTACAGAGCACGGCTTCAAAAAAGCGATTTTTATTTTAAGCTTTTATCATGAGCTTATTTGATAATTGTTATGGTGATGGACGATGTCAAGACGAATGTTTTTCAACCTGCGTCGTTTTTCAAGGTTGTTGATAAGTGCTCTGTCAAATACTACGACAAATATTTCCATGAGCAAGTGAATTTGTTTTTAAGCAGGCAATTTAAAAACTGATGTATAACTTGAATCGTCTATAAGTAGCCTTCATTTTGATGAATGTTAAAAATGTTTGTGCCGTTACGCTATTGACCTTTTCATTGCATTTGCTCATCGAGTATGTTTTATAAAATTTATTTTCTTTTTACATAACCTCTCTAATTGATACTTGCTTTAAGAAATAATTTTCAGGAGTTCAGGCAGTCGACTTCGGGAGAAAGGTTAGGAGGCAGCCAGGAACGTGGGAGTAGTGGCGAAAGTTTAGTTGATTTTACGGAGGAGCTTCCCTGTTTTTATTTAAATTTTTACTGCTACTACGGATCAAATTAAGACATTAAAACACCTTCCTCCTGCCATCTATAAAAACTGTGGCGACAATGGCAATCGATCGCTTTCATTTGAACACAAAAAGCTATTTTTAACGGTCTCTGTTTGGACAGTAGTCGAAGTGTTGCAGTGAAGCTGCATTGCTCCGAGAATTTGCATGAATTAAGTAGCGGGAAAATGGAGCAAGATCTACAAGAGCACTGTTTGGGCCGAATTGTCCAGTGGGACGGAAGTTATGGGGGTAGCTGCTACATGATAATTTTCAAATGGCAAGATACTTAATATGTCATATGAAATACCATATTCGAGAAAATGATATTTTTTTATTTAAAAAAATGGGATTAAAAAGTGCAGAAAAAAAGGAGTAAAAAATAAATGAATTCCTCGGGGGTGGGGGAGATTATTTTCTTGTTTAAAATTTAAAAGACCACAGAATATGTTTAAAATAAATTGTCAACAATATCTTTATCAGCTTATATCTTTATCTCTTTGGGCTTTGGCGGGAAAGATTATATCAGGAATTTATGAGTTGATTAGGGGAAGACCGCGCCTATATTGGACCACTTTTACATTGATGGCGATTTCCGGAAAACTATTTGAGATATTGACTGCCTAATTTTTTGCAAGACTTCCAGATTTATAGTGCACCAAATTGCTGTGTACATTTAATTTTATTGCTAATAAAAATTTTTTATCAATTTTTATATAAGGGTTACCAAAAGTCCAAATTAGGCGTATACCGTAAATACTGTATTAAGCGCCCTGGCGCTTATTTACAAAAATTCAGCGAACCCCCAGGCGCTTAATGCAGGCGGGCCGGTATTACAGGTCCGGCGGTTATAAAATTCTGCACAACTGTGATGGATACTATTAGCAAAATTCTCGCCCTTCTCCTTCATCTTTTCTAAAGTACCCTCCTGTGTTTTCCATTCCCGTTAGGATCAATGCTAAACTGTTTGCTGTAGCCTCTGTAGAATGGTTTTCAGCCTACTTTACTGTTACGAGATTGAAATTGATGCTAAAACTGTGAAGTTTTCATTTTTCATAAGCTATGCTGCTTGACTGAATCCAAAATTAAAAGCAAGAAATTAGAAGACAATCATGCTGGTATCTAGGTTTAGCAGTGGCAGTTGGGAGAGCAAAAATTCCCGTGAGAAAGCAGCAAGAGAAGAAAAATCCACGAAATGAACTAAAATAAGCGCCTGGGCAGTTATTGAAGGTCCGGCGCTTATTTGCAAATATTCAGCGGACCCCCCCAGGCGCTTAATGCAGGCGGGCCGGTATTTCAGGTCCGGCGCTAAATACAGTATTTACGGTATACTGCATTTGTTCTAAATTGGATCATCAAGAAAAAGACCAATATATACAATAATATTAAGTTTAATTATTCAACATTTCTATAAACACTTAAACAGGTTGGAAATACGAGGAGCGATTGATAAACAAGGTCTCCAGGGTTGTAACTTTTTTATTTGTTAACCGATTTTCAAAATTCTTTTTGTATCTTATACTCACATTTGTCCTCTATGTAATGCACTATTCACTTTTCGACATAGTCCCCATCCCTTTCCACGCATTGCGCCAACGCGTAACTAGTTGGGTGAACCTGTCGGAGAGGAATTCCGGAGTTGTTGTCGACACCAGGATTGAATGGCAGCTTTGGACCCTCTTCTGGAGTACGATAACGTCCGCCCGCACACGAGTCATCACACACTAGAGGCGTTGCACGCCTACAGTTCAAAGATGAAAAATTGCAGTTCAAAAATGAAAGACTTTGCACATTGCGACTTTCACCACTTCCCAAAGAAGAAAGAGCCCCTTAAGGGACATGAGTTGGTTCTGACGGCGAGGTAAACGCTGCCATTCAATCCTGGTGTCGACAACAACTCCGGAATTCCTCTCCGACGGGTTCACCCAACTAGTCACGCGTTGGCGCAATGCGTGGAAAGGGATGGGGACTATGTCGAAAAGTGAATAGTGCATTACATAGAGGACAAATGTGAGTATAAGATACAAAAAGAATTTTGAAAATCGGTTAACAAATAAAAAAGTTACAGCCATGGAGACCTTATTTATCAATCACCCCTCGTAAATATTAAAATCAAAGTTTTAGTCGTGTTCTCATGTGTCAATTCCATTAGTAACAATAATTTTTTTTTTGTTTGGCAGACACTTTTGCACACTTTTGGTGTACCCAAACATGGCATTTCATGCAGTGGGTCATTGGCTTCATGATGCTGGCAGCACAAATTTTGCAGTACCAAAGGGCATCGGCTTGATTACTTTTATTAGCTGAATTGTTGCAAGTTTTGGCCTTTTTGGTCTTTAGTTCGGCAGACTTCTCTCTGGACTTCTTTTCCAAATTGAGGATATGATCCACCAGCGCGTCTTCTGTCTCTTTTGGCAAATCTGGATCTCTTCCAAACGCCTTCTTGTGTTCTAAGGTTTTCTTGTTTCTGTCATCTAACCGCCTTTGGAACTCCATACATTCTTGCTGCTTCATTCAACTCGAAATCTCTATTCCTGAATACTGAGAAAACCCTTTCCATCATCTCCTCCTGCCACAATCCATGCTTTCCTCTTTTTTTTGACATTCCTACATAAAAGAAAAATTCATTCTCATCAGATCCTTTAATTTGCTTAAATTGGATCAGTGGTTCAATATAGGCATACATGCATAGTCCAAATTAAGCAAACCCTTCACTTTCTACATTTTACTTAACAGTATGCAGGTATGGATCGGTAGTGATTAACTTTCATTTTAAAACAGCATTTCTTAATGGCAGATTTGATATTACTAAAGTTAATTTACCGCAATAAATTATGGTCCAATCTATCAATCGTCCAATTAGGGGTAAAAATTAGATCAGATTGATGAAATTTTTGTTATCAGCTCGTGGTGCTTTGTTTGCTGGCGAATAACTTTCGGTTTTCGTTAACGAGTAAAACTAAACATATTCTAAGCCCTACACACTCCTGGCGACGTAAAGGAGAATTATTTCAGCAGATATAACAGTGGTCCAAATTAGGCGGTCTTCCCCTATACCTCATGAGTTCCTATCTAGGAGGGCTTTAATCAAGGCACCCAATTTTCATCATGTCTTTCTGTTTTTTAATATCGTTTTTGTAACATTTTGTTTTTGAGCCCCAATTTGTATTGCTTTATAAAAAGTTTTATTAGTACATCTTTTATGATTTATTTATTGTGTAGATTCCCTCACATCCCAGAATGATTTTTAGGAGAACATGAAAGGGCAGATTGTGACAACACGTATTGTGCATACCGTATTAGACATGACGACTGCCTAGAAGCACGTTGTTCTAACTTCATATCAGAAAATGTTTTGGTGGAGTGATTGAACGATCACCTGGATTTTGTTTATTGGTCAAATAACACCAAAATTGCAAACAGTATACAGTATACACTATATGATCACAAATATCTGGACACATGCACGTTTGCGCTCTAGCCACGATTTCATGGAAATCAATAGGGCGTTGCACATCCCTTTGCCCGAATCACAGCTTCCACCCTTCGGGGAAGACTTTCCACCAAATGTTGGTAGGTGCTTTCCGGAATGTTCCTCCATTCCTCCCACAATCCATGCGAGAATCAGTTCACGTACAGAAGTTGGCCGATGTAATCTGGCCCGCAAGCGTCTTTCCAATTCATCCCACCGACTCTCTATAGGATTGAGGTTGGGACTTTGTGCCGGCCAACCCATTTCTTCGACCCGTGAGTCCGCAAACCACTGCTGTACACGCCTCGCTTTGTGGCACGGAGCATTGTGGTGTTGGTAGAGAAATGGCCCGTTTCCGAAAAATTGCCACAACGTTGGAAGTGCACAGTTGTCCAAAACATTCAGATAACGGTCGGAGTTCATGATTCCTTGCACAGGAACGAGCTGGCCCAGTCCGTACCATGAAAATGAGCTCCACACCATGACTCCTCCTCCTCCGAACTTGACTGTGGGCTCTGTGCACTCAGGTAAGAAGCGTTCTCCAGGTATGCGCCAAACCCAAACTCGTCCATCGGATTGCCAGAGTGTGTAGCGAGATTCGTCTGTCCACATTACACGTTTCCATTGGTCCATTGTCCAGTTTCTGTGGGCTTTGCACCATTCCAGACGTCGCTTGGCGTTGACCCTGCTGATGTGGGGCTTGTGGGCAGCAGCACGGCCATGGAATTCCATCGTGTGCAGTTCCCGACAAATTGTCATGGTACTGGCATCATTTGCAGAGGCGTTTCGAAACTCGGTGGCAATTTTTTCCGCCGAGGACTTCCGGTTGCTGCGGGTGACACGACGAAGCACTCGACGGTCTCAGTCCGTTAGTTTCTTGGGTCTACCGGTTCGTTGTTGAACTGTTGTCGATCCCCGGGTCTTCCATTTCATAATGACATCGCTTACTGTTGACTTGGGTATCTGAAGAAGGCTGGAAATGTCACGCACGGACTTGCCGCATAGGTGACATCCAACGATGGTTCCACGTTGGAACTCACTGAGCTCTGCCGAACGACCCGTTCTTGCCAATGTCCAAGCAGAAAAGTGTCTGAAAGTGTAGGAAGCTATTTAAATGATGTGCAAGTCATTATCAAGTGACATTGGGCCAATCGATGATCTGTGAGGGGTGTCATGGCAAAGATCATATAGTGTATTGCAAAGATATTGCAAAGATATGATTTTTGATCATATAGTGTATTGCAAAGATATTGTTGATATATAAAAATATTATATTATTTGTTTCCATTATCAATATAGAAGTGAAGAAAACTTAAAACGAGACTCTCATGATGATTTTACCGCCATTGCAGATAAAAGGAGCATATTTTCGTGTTACAACAGCGTAACATCAGCCATGGATACCTAGAACTAACCTGCATTTTCAAACACCTTAAGTAAAAGTATACAGGGTGATTCTGAAAAAGTGTGTATAACTGTAAGCAATGACAGAGGTGAGCAGAATGAACATTTTCTTTTAATACAATGTGGGTCCGAATTTGAACGCTAACTGAGATATGAACAGACATAAAAATGCCGCCACTAAAATCAACAGGGTAATAACTCAGGTTCTGCAACGCCTAGAATAATGAATTTTGGAGGAATAATAGGGTACATAAAACTCTGTATACCGTTAAAGTTTGATCGAATTCCTACGAGTAATTTCCGAGTTACGCGCTTAACACATCGTAACACATGCTGGTTAGCATTCGCATGTGAGCACTGTTACGATTTTTCAGAATCACCCTGTATAAATATTGAAGCGAGCGATTACCTACTAGCAATTTGCTATTGATAGCAATATGTCTAAATGAAATAAGCTATGATAGCAGTTAATGACCATTAGAACACCTCCAATTACCTACTACTAAACCAATTTCGACAATCATTAATTACATCGTTATATTCATGCATGGCACATCGTTACGAGTTGTTTGATATATTACATGCCATATGTTAGCATTGAAGAAGGGGGGGGGTCATAATGGTACCATTAGAGCACGTGGTATTGTACTTATTCCGGCTATCTCGCCTTCGAATTGTCCGTGGTCTGTCCCATGTTTATTGATTGACAAAGACAGAATGTTAAAAAACTTAGTCGTTTTCAAGTTATCGTACTAATAACACTGGCCAACAAAATTTAAGATTTTTCTTGTGACAAAATGAAAGTGGGTGATTTTTGGTAGTATTTTTTCTGCTGATAACGAATATAATTTTTAAATTTCTCTAGCACGCACAGCTTTCTTGTTTTACAATGAAACATTTTAAAATCATTCAGTGTTTGGGGCCTGATAAATTTCCTTGCGGCCCCAAAATATGGATACTTTAACAATGTAGCCGCTTCTCTTCACTTCCATTACTTTAACATAGAAGTCTCGAAGTGCGTAACTTGGAAACGTGCCGTGAGAGAAAAAAATCTAAAAGCAGATTCGGATTCTACATACAAATTACTACTAAGAACACTATGTGTGGTCTTAGTCCACAAAATGCGTGTTGACTAGTGTTATTAGTAAAGAAATCCTTTTAAGCAATCAGCACCGATCTCCCCTTCCTATAATCGTCTATCACGTGCCGAAACAAGGCACACAGCACGCGTTTTCTCCAATGCGATGATGATTCGTCTCTTTCAATAATTTACTACGCCCACTTCCCGCATTGCAACGCAGACGGACGGACAAATGTCTTGGACAAACCGATCACTTAAGCACTTTTCTACGAAAATATGCTAAAAATATAATTGAATGTATAGAGAACAAAACTTGAGCTTAAGTATTGTATTTCCTGCTTGATTTTTGTTTTGAACTTTTTTTCATCACATTCCATATTACATTTTAAACAATTTATTTGCACACTTGATGGATACACTTTTGCCATTTTGTTACAGTGCCGGTAATAACTTCTCTTAAACTTAAATATGCACAGAATGGAGTCTGTTGTGAAAACCTAGATTTTCTTCAAAACAGAATCCCAAAAGATCTTATCTGTCCGTGAAAAGAATTTGTACAGTGATTTTATGTCGAGCCGCGGATACTTTAAATTTCATCCGAGGAGTTAGAACCCTGTAATGGAATCGTTGATTTATGTAGTTTTCAGTGGTATTATTTTCAATGCTTTTATATTTGATAAACAGGAGTTAGAACGATATTTGAAAAAAATCTCAATGCTCGCAAAAAGTGCGTATATTTTCGCAAATCTGGTTGTGTAAGCAGTCAGTGTATTTTTGTGTACTATTATCAGAATAGATTATCATATTTTCACACATATTTAAAAACTAAGGAAATGCGCTGTCCTATTAAAAGTTTTCGTAAACGTATTGCAACAGATGTCAAAAAATCTGATGTAAACTAACAACATTTGTTTATGTCCGTAATATTAAAAAAAAAAATCCAGTTTGTATGGGATATCTCAATAAGTTTCATGCATTTTATAAAAATAAAAAGATAATTGATTTAATGCCAGCCCGCTGCAAAGCTGTTATTGATGCAAAAGGTTTTGCAACAAAATATTGATCTGCTAACTCTTTTTTCATTGTATTTACTTCATTTTTGGGATTATTTTTTTTTGCGTGTGTACAATTTTATGATTTTTGTATTTTGGCAGTTTAATGGTGTTCTCGCAAATAGAAATAACAATGGCCTTATTTCTAGTTTTTATTTTGTATATTTATATAGATAATATGTATACAAAATTTAGTTATGTGTTCTTAATTTTTGAAAGTATTATAGCAATAAACATGAAAGCTACTGTACGTCTTGAACCCCGATAGTGACGTGTACCAGGGGGCAGGCGTATACAGATTACGATGCCTAGACTGTGAAGCTGTTTACATCGGATCCACGTCCCGATCCTTCAACGAGAGGTTCCGTAAACAGAGATGGAAAACCGGCCTTTGCTGACCACCTTATCGCAGTTAAACACCGGATGATCGATATCGATGCTTGCATGGACATCTTATGGAGAGGGAAGGACAAGGACAAAATATTAATCCACGAAGAAATTCAGATCAGGAGACAACAGCGTTCGGACCATACCCTTCTCCTCAACAATCAAACATCTTTCGAGAGGAACGGCTTATTAGATTTTATCATTGGATTGGAAGATCGGAAGAGCTCTACATAAAGTCCGAGTTTTAGATGAGCTTTCTTTTAGGTCCGCCAGACCTGGGGATATAACCGTCGCGCCAGTTAAGCTTTAAACTATTGTTTGCCTCCGAAGATGATGTAAAATCGAAACGCGTCAGGCAATAAACTATGTTTCCGTATCACTTTGAATGTTCTTGCTTTATTCGTTAATACACGTGATACTAGTCATGGATTTCATCAAAATAAGGACCGCAGTTACAAAGAAAATAAGGGATATAACCGTTTTGGTTAAACATATGGAATTCCACTGAATTGTGAGGATCTTGGCGTTGAAGCCACCCATCATCTAAACAGGAACGGGCCCAGACACCAATTCCACCCAATTCCTCTTGCGGCCTCCCGGCCATTTCCAGTAACTCTTCAGTACGTAAAAATCATATCAACCGCGAAATGATTATGCTTAGGGTGGCCAGGTGATCCCATTGAAAAAAACGGACAGATAGAGGACAAAACCGGACAAACTGAGTTTCCTTTCAGTAATGACACGACATAGTTCATCTTTAATGGGGTGGGAGTCTTCAAAGAGTTTTCCATTTAGTACAGTCATCCCCACCATATAGTTAAATACTGTAGATTATGATAAAATTTCCATTCAAAACTAATTGGTTTTATTTATTTTAAAGTTTTTATGTTTATGTAAGCTGGTGGACGGTTAATTCTTTTGCTCACTATATTTGTTTTCAGTGAATTTCTATGGTCAGTTTCGACCAATTTTAGACGCATTAGAAAATGGTAATATTAATAAAAGTGAGATCATTTTTCTTAAATTTAGAAAACATTTTAATTCCAGCAGCGTTTTTTAAAGCACGAAAGTAGCTATTACTGTGTCTCGCTTTCTTTAACCTACGGTTTCTCCATATTTCCCGCCTTTCTTCATTTCCCACACGACATCCCGCAAAATGTTAAATTTCCCGCCAAAAGGCAGCGCTGGTTTTCATAAAAGTCTAAAACATTGTACTTCTGGAAGAATAAAATACTGAGTACCAACAGCCCGTTGCTGACCGCTTTCATTGAAGTAATAGCCAATACAAATTCGATCGTATCATCGTGTACCATGTGACTAGGGTGTGAAGTCATGATAACCAATTCCGAGGTTGTCCAATCGGAGACTTCTTAACGTTGACCTTTCATTTCGATACAATTTTTTTCGGGAAAAAACCATGGAAAAAAACTGCCAAATTTGACGTTCCACCCAAAAAACCGAACATTCGAGGGAAAAAACGAACAGAGGGGAAAAAACCGGACAGGTGACTCAAAAAACGGACTGTCTGGTCAAAAACCGGACACCTGGCCACCCTAATTATGCTTAACAATTTCAATGATACGACAGTTACTAATGATAGATGATGTGGTGGATACGGTATTGCCGTGCATTCTTTATACAGGATGAGTCAAAACTCTGATACCCCCTTCCTATCCTGGATACCAATGTAATTACGCAAATTCCAATAGGAACTTGAGGGTGCTCTATCTGATGGAACACCTTTCATCATCTCAAATATGCAAATTAGGACACATCCAAATTCTATCTCGAAAACCGTAAGAGATACACAACGAAATTCCAATTGCGCATTTGTTCAACAGCAAATTCCAAACAACAACAACAACAAAAAAAAATTCACCAAAATCCGAAAAGCGGATCACCCACAATCCTCATTGCAAGCTCTGCAACAAGACAATTAGTTCTTTTACTGTTCGTTGCTTCCAAACAGTCATCTGATACAAAGTAAGTCTTTCCATCAATCCAGATAGTGTTCAATGTGATGCCCACTTGCACCATAGCATAATTCCGCACGATATTTCAATGATGCCTGGTTGTTGCATGGTAATTTTGCCTCACCTCACCAAAGCAGAGGACCATGTTGATCATTTCCTGGTTAGTATACAGTGCCATCTTGCTTTGGTCTGATTTTTTCTCGGATTCAACATGCCTTTTATACCAATTGCATAGGAAACTGGTGATTTTATGGTAAATTGTTGAACTTTCCAGAACAGGATGAGGATGGTGCATGAAATAATGTGCATGCTTGGCAAATGGTATTCAGAAGAAGAAAAAAACACTCGGTGATTACTTCCGAGACTTGACCCAGGATCTTTGGACCCTGTTGCTCTTGTTTCCTCCTATGACCACTCATCCCTTGCCTCCATCTTGACAGGAATCAAGGTTTTAATGTTGCAGAGCTTGCAATGAGGATTGTGGGTGATCCGCTTATCGGATTTTAGTGAATTCTTTTGTTTTGATAAAAGTATAAACTCCTGGGGAAACCAGAAATAAATATACAAATGGGAAAAAAATGTGGATATGATAAATACAGACAAAAGAAAAAACAACTCTTTAACCACAACAATAATTAAGTAAAAAGAAAAATACAACCTAATCCTAGAAGCGCTTTTCGAGAGTTGTTTTTTCTTTTGTCTTTATTTCTTTTTGTTTTGTTTGGAATTTGCTATTGAACAAACGTGCAATTGGAATTTTTTGTGTATCTCTTACGGTTTTCGAGATAAAACTTGGATGTGTCCTAATTTGCATATTTGAGATGATGAAAGGTGCTCCATCAGATAGAGCACCCTCAAATTCCTATTCATTCCCTGTATTGGAATTTGCGTATCCAAGATAGGAAGGGGTTAACAGACTTTTGACTCACCCTGTATTTCATTGCTAAACACTTGATTCTTATATTTATATGGAATGAAATGAACCCTTTTTTGAGATGGGAGTGTTAAATTGATAATTTTATGTATACTGGAGATGTAAACAAAAGCGGGGTAAACATAATTTCAGGCTACATAGGACATTCTACTTCGTTTCCTTAACTTCGCTTCTTTGTAATCAATATGAAGGCTTTTTTCATGTTGATTCTATAATCTGTGTAAGCAAATTTGCGTCGACTCAGTGTTGAAATAAACAGTCACGAATCAAATACCCCGAACAATATTTCTCGGAAGATAAATTCCCAAAATTAATGATTTATAATTTTATAATTTTTAATAAATTTAACGGAATAAAACTGCCAGCTGATCTCAGATTTAGCTGTTCAAGTTTGATTACATCAAAAAAGTTAAACTATCAAAAACTTCATTTTGATTTGAAGTCACTTTTTAAGTTTTAAACTGAAAAAATTAACCTGCATTAAAAACAGTTTGCTGCATTTTATGTAAATGTGCATCTCACGTTTTTAGCCAATTTTAAAATTTAAAGCCAAAAACAGCGATTTTATTAGAGCCAAATTGAAATAATGCAAATTGACAGAACCTGTTTGTTGTCAGACAATGATAAGATATAAGTAAAAAAAACATTAGTAATTATAATATCAATAATAACAAATTGTGCATACAATAAAGAAAGTTAAATATAAAGTTCTCACTTCTACGACTGTTTTATGATCTTTACGTGGTTATTTTTATATTTGTTTTCGAGATATTTACGTGTGCTGATATCAATGCCTCAAATATTATAATTCAACAGGGTTTGACCGTAGAATTGGATAATAAATTATTTGGGACACAGGATTATTATTTTTTTAGCTTACAATCAAATATTGTTATATTTTTACATAACCTTAACAGAATATTATTATATCGCTTAGAAAGAAATAAAACCAGTTTCTATAGATTTTTTTTGTACGAGATTTTATATACTGAAGTTTAAAACTGACAAATTTACTTTTCATACGCGTTTACCGTTAATACTAAAGTTTAAAATAGATATTTAAGCGAGCAACACCGGCGCAGATGTTAAAAGATAACAGTTTTTGCAATCTGCAACTTTTTTTATTTATTAATTTTTTTTTTTTTAGTTTTATATATTATTTTTATTGCTGTCGCTTCTGAAATTGCAAACGGTCGTTGGGTT
The DNA here is from genome assembly GCA_023313115.1 of Rhysida immarginata. Classification (NCBI taxonomy): domain Eukaryota; kingdom Metazoa; phylum Arthropoda; class Chilopoda; order Scolopendromorpha; family Scolopendridae; genus Rhysida; species Rhysida immarginata. The sequence goes on from JAHWFO010041161.1 coordinate 56,619, forward strand.
TAAAGTTTATCTTCTTATTAATGTCATCAATTTCTGCTATCAATAATGAAATTTGCAGCGGTTGCTTTAAATTTAAGCGAGAGCAATGCGTGAAAATTTCATAAAAACAGGGCGTATCTAATTAAATTTCCCAGCTTTTATTTGTTGAAATAAAAATTTAAAAAAAAAATTAAGATATATTAACAAAAAGTAACTTAAAAATTTTTAAGCAAGAAAATCGAATAAAGAATGGATAAGCATCTACCATGAACTTTCAGACCATTTTCTGAAAACAGAAGTGTAAAAAAAAAATTAGAAATATGGCATGGTAGTTTTAGGAAGGTATTAGCAGTCTATTTTCTCCCTATCTTCAAAAAAAAAAAGTTGAAAGATTCTCTCTTTCATTGTTTCTGCTAGTTTGTGTAGACTTTCATTGGTAAACATTCCCAGGCTTCACGTAACTTGGCAAATTGAATTATATTGCTTGTCATTAGCATAAACTGCCCTTATAAGATCACCCCTATGGGCTTTAAATCGGAACTGCATGCTGGTCAATCTAAAGCTGTGATATTTTAGTTCAGCAGCCATGTTTTTATTGTCTTAGATGCATTGTCTTCTTGGAAGAGCAGATCATCGGTGAGATTACGTTGCATGAATGGAAGAAGTTGAACTTTATTAGTTCTTGATAGTGGATTAGTGGCATTCATGCGGCCACTGGCAATTACTAAATAGGTTTTGCCATCATAAGCAAAAGCACCTCAGACTACGCACACTGGCCAGTGAATTAGAAACCCGTGATGAATTACTGTACTGATATGTAAAGCGGGGTCACAGGTCAGAAACGATTGTGATA
>JAHWFO010041161.1:62450-83681 GCA_023313115.1 Rhysida immarginata
TATCACAATCGTTTCTGACCTGTGACCCCGCTTTACATATCAGTACAATAATTCATCACAGGTTTCTAATTCATTGGCCAGTGTGTGTAGTAATTCGTACATGCGTTTTATAAAAAAAATAACTTTAGCAAATTAGAAAATCGGGATTATACTTACGAAATGTATTAAACACTTCCATACATGTTAAAAATAAATTTAGGAAGGAAAAAATTATCGATGAAGGGATTTGAACCTGTACCTGTAAAATAGAATTCCAGCATCTTACCAGAACCTGATAGATCCTATTGTACAATTCCAGCATTTATAAAGTGCAGTAACCAATAACAAACTTCATGAATTTTTTCCTTAGAAAATATTGAGAAATGCATCAACTGGGTTTGCACTGGTATTTACTTGGATGAAAGCTACTTGTAGATTTTTTTTTAAATCAAAATCAGTGGGTCGGAGAATGTGGAGTCTCTCCTTGCCAGACTGAATTGAAATTTAAAGAGCCAGAATTTTACCCTTGCCATCACAAAAAAGCCTAAAGGCCACACCGAAGACACATTTCTCCATGGGCCCCAAAAAAAATTACTGTAGGAAGAAAATACATTTTTTTATTTTTGGAAAACATTAATTTTAATATTCTTTAAATTATTTTTGTTCAAAGCTCAAGATGACAGATGTCCCATGCCAATTGCATCATTGGGTTTTTGTGAAGATGACTGCAGCCACCGTCCTTTGGCATCAAAAGACTGCCCCGAAGACTTTGCTTGTTGTTTTAATGGATGTGGAAATAAGTGTTATCACCTCGGCCCAGCTTCTTAATAACAAATGCAAAATGCTCCTTAGGTGAAGAACGTAACAAACAAAATTACAGTGCTCTCCCAATTTAAGAAGTTCATCAGGAGTCAATACTCTATAGGTGAAACAAGATTTAAGTATGTAGCTTGGAGGATTGCAATAATGATACACCAATTGAAAAGAAAAATATTAAATGTATGGCATTCATTAAACATTTAAATGACCATTACATAGATTAAACATATGCTGTAAGTACAACAGAAATGACTTTGCTCACTATGTTATACTGAGATAGGGAGTAATTAAATCGAAATGTTAGCCAAATAACATCTTAAAGTTTAATGCTGTATAAAAAAATATGAATATTTTTAAGATTAAAATTTTTTTATAATCTCCTTTAAAGAACTGTTTGTTGGGAGCAAAAAGAGAATCTGGGATACGATGATAACATCTGGGTATAAAGGCAGGTCATCTTGCTTTTTAACAAAAAAACTGACTGAAAAATGTCTGAAACCTTATTGCTGATACCATGTATGGATGAATTTGTAACGATATGATAATGAGATTTATAGAATATCTGTATATTTAAACGCATGTAATATTTTTTTTAGCAAATACCTTTATTCCGATTTGTACTTTCGTTTTTCTTTTTTTTTTCTTTTCGTTTTTTCTTTTTTTTTGTTGAAAAATAAAATCTCAACGTAAATTTCAAATAAGCATACATTTTACAATACAAATAAGCAAACAGTTTACAAATGAAACGTTAAGTGAACCGATAAGGAAAAAATACAAAATTTATGGTGGGTTTCGGGAGAAAATCTTAATTACAAAATTGTTGGTATTAACTTCTTACCAAGTGAAAAACATCAATTGTGAAGATATATGATGAAATGTGATTTTTTTAAAATAAATAAAAAAAAAATAAAAACAAGAAAAATTAAATTTACATCGTAGACTTCATAGGTGGTGAAATTAAAATTACTCCATCTCCCCTAACAAACAACATGGGAATGCTTCGCTTTGTTGTCTAAATTAGGCAAAAAAAAAAAAATAAATAAATAAATAAAATTAAAATGAGCTATCATCAAATAATTTTCATTGTTAATTTTATCCTAGCAATGAAAGCATTAATTAACAAATACAGTAAAACTTAATTACAACAAATGAAGTGAGCCCTCAAAAATGACTTTAGAACTTTAAAAGCAAATACAAATGCACTTGTTGGTCAAGAGCACCGAAGTGTAGGTCTTATCGCTCTCGCAAGCAGCAAGCTGCGGTTCGACTCCTGGTAAGGGGCATGGGTATTTGTGTTTGTCCTATGTTGGGCTTCGGCCTGTTGGGGCGGGGGGGGGGGGGCCAACCCGGGAGTTGTTTAGATTATAAAAAAAAAAAAATAACATACAGAATAGGTTGAAACATCATTTTAGAACAAAACACACCGAATTTGACTAATGTAGACCAAATGCAGTCATCAAAATCCAGTTTCATGAAAATGTTCATTGCGTTTTGGTTTCAGAAACGAATTCTACGACTACAGTCCAATGTAATTTTCGTACAATTGTTAAGGATCCTCAATTTGCTCTAGGCACCAAACATTTGTTGGCAAAATAATCAGCAGGTCGCTCACAAGTTTCTGATGCTGCTATGAAACAACTCCGAGATTTTTGCCCTGTATGCACATCTTGTGAGACTGGGACAATGCAACTGACCATTTGACACACATTAAATTAACATTAACATCTGAAGCAATATAAACATACTATGGTGCAAACAATTATGTACTGATGCAGATACTTGGGTTGCCAGCAATTCTGTATGGAAATGTTGGATCAAATACTAAACAATGAGGCATTCCTGGACAATGTAATCTTTAGTGATTAGCCAACATTTCACATCAACACCTTATTAGCCTCAGGTCTTCCGTATTCTTTTACTTTTATTTGTTAGTTTTATGTGGACACCCACAACTGCAAAATTTCACAAGTACCAAAAATCCATGTGAAACTTTCCAAGAATGTTTGTGACAGTCCAAAACTGAATTTTTTTGTGCCCTCAGCAAATTTAAAGTGCACGATGCATTTTGGGGTATCTGGACATGCTCGAAAATTTCATTGTTCTACAGACGAAAATGATCAAGATGGACACCTTGACTACCAGCAAGATGGGGCACCACCTCACTTCAGAATCGAAGTCTAGAATTTACTTGACGAGTCAGGTTAGTGGATTGGTTGTGCAGGGCTAATTGCATGGCCACCCCCTTGATACTCTGATTTGACTCCTCTCGATTTTTTCTTATGGGGTTTCAATAAAGATCAAATTTCTCTAACCTTTACCTGCTGATCTTGCAGAGTTAAGAAATCAAATTTATGCTGCAGTTGCAGGTGACAATCAACATACTGGCTTGAGTGGAATGAAATTGACTTCAGTTAGGATGTCTGCTCTAATGGTAATCACACCGAAACAAAATGACTGTTTGATGAAAAATTACATGTGTTTTGCTCTAAAATGAACCTCAACTGATTGTGTATGTTATCTGAATAAATTTTTATAGGCTCTTAAAGTCATTTTTGAATCATCCCATATAATGAAAAATCAGCCAAGAATTTGTTAAAATATGCCATAATTTTACTGATACATTAGTCTTGCAGTTTTAAATAAAGATATATGACCACAGAGTTGTCCTTTAATTTTAAACTTGGCAGCCAAAATTTTTCACTCATATTTTACAATGAAGCATGATAGTAAAACCCATTCTCTATTGTAGAAGACCTAACACAAACGATCTTGAAGACGGGGGTCATCCAACACCTTATTATCCTCAGGTCTTCCAATGAAGGGCCAAAAGTCATGAGGATGATAGAAGTTGTTGGGGCAGTTCACTGCATCGCCAACATTAGACATGCTTCCACTTCTCTTTGCTTTAAGCATTATATGCTATTCACCTAAAGCTACTATTGATGCTTGCAAAATAAGAAATCACAACATTCAAACTAAACCGCTAAAACAAAAAAAAAAAAAAAAATGAGCATACATAGCCATAGGCTTTGTTTGTATGTGTATGGAGGCTTAGTATGGCTAGAGTCAATTGAAGTTATGGTCTTAGGACTCGAACTTCCACAATACAACGAATCTTTACATACAGAGTTTCACCATACTAGTACCAGCTGTTGAGGGTGAATAATAGCAGATAGCTAATTTCGGATTGCGAGGTGCAATTCAGGAAACACTCAACAGTTGGTGCTAGTTATCACGAAGTCTACATTAAAGATGCTTTGAGAGAGAGTCCTAAGTTTATTGACTCTGGTATGGCTAAGTGTGCTCAATTTTTTTTCGTTTTCACAATTTATTTTGAATATCACAATTTCTTACTTTGCACGCATCAATAGTGGCTTCAGGTGAATAACATATAATGCTTAAACAAAGAGAAGTGGGTAGCATGTCTAATGTTGGCGATGCAGTGAGCTGATCCAACACCTATCATCCTCAGACGATGCAGGAGCTGATGTCACATGATTTTCGACCCTTCATTGGAAGATCTGAGAATAATAAGATGTTGGATGGCCACTATCTTCAGGTCTTCTACACAAGGAGTGGGTTTTACTAACATGCTTTACTGTAAAATACAAGTGAAAATGTTTGACTGCCAAGTGTAAAATTAAAGACAACTGTGTGGTCATATCTTTTGTTGCTTGCATTTGGTGTGAAACAGTGAGTAACAGGTACGTGTGGTTCCCTAGAGAGTATGAACAGTACTATAAAGAATTTCCATAAAGAGCTGCCTGGAATTGAAAATTTCAAATTTGGTTTTAAGACTCGAAAATTATGACATCAAGAATAAACTTCATCAAACTTTTCTCAGCAGCTACTTCATTTTACTTTTCAGATAAACCTTCCTTTAGAAAAAGCCAATTTACATTCTGAAATTTGTGTGTGTAAAGCCACCATCCAGCATTTTGAATTCTGAACAAATTAACGTTAACTTTTACCAATGTCACTGATCAAGTACAATTAGATAATGGAAAAAACTACATTCATTATGAATTTGAATCCATAAACAGATTGCAATCGTTTTGTGATAAAAACATGCAAGAAAGAAACTGATATTTGTTCTAAAAAGGGCTGCAAAGATAATATTTGATCTACTGGATAAAATTTGTCACGTTCATATGTTATGAATGCTTTCTAAAAAACAGTCAAACCTCGCTATCTTGTATTTTGATAGCTCGTAGAATTGCCTGTGTTATGAGATACCGGTACTTGTTTTAATTGTAGAGGTTTTATACGATTTCTATTGCAGTGTAAAATAATGAAATACAGTTGATTGTATTTTTAAAATAATGAAATACAGTTGATCCTCGCTATCTTGAAAATTTTTTATTTCCCTACCTTTTCACCATTAATTATTCTGTAATTTTCCCTTGTTATCCCTACTTTAAATTCATTTTTTTTCTCACACTGTATTTTGCTTATGCAATATTAAATTATTAGATACCGGTACTGTTATTTTTTTTATTTTCTGAAGTTAACTTTTATCCTATTTGGATATCTTCAGTAGTATTTTTTAAAACTGAAGTTCTTTTGATTTAATAATTTTTTTTCAATTCTTTTAAGTGGTACAAAATCACACATTTTTTATCAGATTTTCCAATTTTTATCAATTGTTAAATTTTTTAATTCATTCATAATATCTAATGAATTTTTTTATTGTATGTGGGAATTCAAATATAGGAGAATATTTAATTAACAAAAATTTAGAAAGAACATGTAATGTATGATTTTGTACCACTTAAAGAATTGAAAAAAATCATTAAAGAAAAATTATATATGATGAAATTCTTTTGAAGTTTTAAATTTCTAACAATAGTTGTTATTGAGAATGACTTTTACTCTTGATGATTATATTGTTGTCTTTCAGATTCAAAAACAGATTAATATCGCTATTGGAAAATAAAAGAGAAATTACAGAAAAAGAAAAAAGTGGAATACAGTGTAACCTCTCAATAGCGGACACCTCTGGGGAAAGAAAACCTGTCCGTTATTAAGAGGTGTCCACTATTGTGAAGAGTCACAATACATGTACATAGATCCGCATGCAATTCTGCCGGGGAATTAAAAAGTGTCCGTAATTAAGGGGTGCTTTATAAATAAGGTTCCGTAATTCTGCCGGGCAAAGTTTGTGCTTTATAAATAAGGTTCAATATGTAACAATGTATAGAGTTTCTGTTGTTCGGGCTTTTCTTAGAACTGATAGTTCTTAGAACTTAACATTTTCTTGAAAATCTTTTAAAATGAACAATAATGGACAGTTAGCAAACTACTGAGAAACTGAGCAAGCGTTGAGTGATCCAGAGGTCATTGAAGTTCCCAGGCTGCCATCGATGATGCAAGCATGCCAACTGAGGAAACTGCGACTGCCAGACCTCACATAGGCCAAGACATTGAGACTACAGTGCGAAGTGCATCAACAGATTACCCAATAGTGAATAACCCCATTCAGTTTGTTGGTATTGCTGATCACACAGACACAAAAGATCATGAGAAGAGGAAGGGAAATTGAGCAGGAATTGACTGTAATAAGACCATATAGATAGGACATTCTCTTTCGAGGAGGAAAAGACATACACGGTGTTTCCTTTCAGCTCCCAAACAAATGTTCTGATGACTCGTGAAAGTTTGGTACCCTTGAACAGAGTAGAACCTTCCAGACGTGACAGGAAATTCCCCTTCCTCTGCCAGTGGGTTGGGTATTTACAGACACCAATAGTTCTCTGACGACAGTTTACAACATAATCGATAACAAAGCATATATCAACTCGACTCCTCAAGCCTGTATTTTGCTATTTAATAGTCGCTCAAAGGATACATATTAATTCATATCTATCGTAATGCCACTGCAGAAAATGACTTTTTGTCTTTTGTCTGCATCTAAAAGACGGACGTCGGAAACATCTGAACAACGGGAGCTTGGTTGTTGAAACATCTGAACAGCAGGAAATTGTAGAATTACTGAAAACCAACATGAATTATTATTAAATTTCTTGAGATTGTTCTGTTTACCTACAACAGGAATTATTCCGGGCAACGCCGGGTGTCTCTGCTAGTATTAAACAAGAATATAACTCGTAAAACGATTTTCAAATATGCTGAAAAGAATATAAATATTTGTTGTTTAATATTACAGTCATATTTTTTTATACAGCAATGGCGAGAACTGCATGTCAATTTACGTATTCGACTGCAGCGATCACACGAATCTTTCTAAGCACGCGCGAAATGAGAAATGAAATGCTCGCATGTCTAAATCTTTTAAACTACTTCGCCTATGATCTTTCCACTGCTAAAGCTATTCATCCCTTCTTAATCATTGTTGCAAGGCATTGTCGGGATAAATCTTGTATGCATTCCAAGAAGCTTTACCTGTGACGCAGATGTGATTTGAAATTTCAATATTTCACTTTTACTTGCAGCTGGTTTAAATAAACAATGGAAATACCTTTGATTCTATCCACACTCACATCATTTTTAAATATAGGCCAAATTTTAATTAGCCATTTTTAACAATAGACCTAATATTAATTAGCCATTTTTAACAATAGGCCTAACATTAATTAGCCATTTTTAACAATAGGCCTAACATATATAGTCATTTTAGCTATAGGCCTAACATTAATTAGCCATTTTTAACTATAGGCCTAACATTATATAGTCATTTTTAACTATAGGCCTAATATTAGACATTTTTAACAATAGGCCTAACAGTCATTTTAACTATAGGCCTAACATTAATTAGCCATTTTTAACTACAGGCCTAAAATTAATTAGCCATTTTTTAACTATAGACCTAACATTTTATAGTCAGTTTAATAATAGGCCTAACATTATATAGTCATTTTAACTATAGGCTTAACATTAATTAGCCATTTTTAACTACAGGCCTAAAATTAATTAGCCATTTTTAACTATAGGCCTAACATTAATTAGTCATTTTTAACAATAGGCCTAACATTAATTAGTCATTTTTAACAATAGGCCTAACATTATTTAGTCATTTTAACTATAGGCCTAACATTAATGAGTCATTTTTAACAATCGCCTTTAAATTAATTAATCACATTTTACAACAGGCCTAACAGCACTGAATTTTAATGAGCACGAAATGAGCATGTGCTCCAAGCTGCCATCAACAATGCTTAAGTGATAACCAAAAATTAACACTGTATTCACTTATGACTCGTCGGTACGAATCGATTGATATATTACATGCCCTATGATCATATTCTTAACATTAGTGCACGTGCGTGAAGGGGCCCTCGAGAGCTCATCAAAAGTTGATATATCGCAGTTGAGTTCTTCCATTTTCACGTTATCATGCAGACGATGGCCGGCCGGACGCATGAAGATATTGATTATGCTTGTATTCTTATATATAGTTTTAGCTAAAGCTCGTAATAAGGGCTCATTTTAGTACCTTTGGGGGTCATTTTCTCGGATGTAGCCATTTCGAAATTCGAAAAGAATTTCATATTCGTCTTGTGCTCGTCATTTCTGTTCGAATGACATATTACATGCCGTATATTGCCAATAAAAAAATTTAATGGGGGGGGGGGGGGGTTGGGCCTCAATAGTCACGTGACTGTTAGACAGATTTCAATCACAAACTAATCAGGTGAGCTCAGGAAGGGTCTCTATCGAAGAGCGAAAGCACAATTTGAAAAAGTTAAAGCATTCTCGAGTAATCGTCGGACATACAGACGGACAGACAGACACACACACAAACAGAGCGAAACCAATCTATGCTTTTCAGCATATAATAAAATGGAATTAATAGAGAATAACCTACTACTGTATTTAATCAAATTTGAAAAGAAGAAAAAACAAAAGACTAAGAGAAATATGTAATCAATGTTTAAAAATTAAAAATAATAAATACAAATTATGAAAACCATATAATCTACATGTAAGAAAAAAAAAAATTAAATAAGTTATCTTAAAGACAACAATATAATCATCAAAAGTAAAAAATCATTGTCAATAACAACCATTGTTAGAAATTTAAAACATCAAAAGAATTTCAGTTTTAAAAATAACTACACTGAATATTTCCAATAGGATGAAAGTTAACTTTGGAAGATAAAAGACAACAGTATTGCACAAATGGATGTTATTTAATAATTTGATACTGAAACTTTTTCTCGGAAAACCTCCCTATGTTGAATTAGACTTCGTGTGCCAGTGAAATGTAAAAACATTCGAGTTAAACATTTTTTCATGAAAGAGAAATATTTTATAGGAAAACTAAACAAATTTGACTTCATTTCTGTTACAAAAAAAAAAAAAAAAAAAATCATGAAAAAATTTTTTGATCTCGTTGCATAAGAGATAATTGAACATGTGCAGTTCATGCATTTCTGATACTAGTGGCTATACTTGTACGTGTCCTTTCATCTATTGTTCTCAGTGTTCTCACAGTAGATTAAATATCCCAAGATTATCAGGGCATTTTTATTTGTTAGTAAATTTCATTGTTAGGTTATTGTTAGAGGTCACTTTTATTATGTCCTAATTTGAATGCTATTATCATATTTTCGCGTCAATAACCCGCGAACGAGAAAAACCCGCATTTCTGAGAATTTCGTTTTTATGTATTAAAAAAAAAAAATTATAAGCCTTGCACTTTGTATTTCCCGCGAACTAAACTCACGGAAATATACTGAAATAACGGCATTTTCTTTTCATATGTTAGCTATTAAAAGGGTCTCTATATGCTCCTTAATCTTATGATTTTTTAAAAGTGCAAAATGGCGGGTCCTGAAATTCGTGGATGGATGTGGCTGCAATAAAAGAAAAAAAACTTTACAATTTACAAGAACAGTATATACAATGTACAGTTCTGTATTATACAGAATTCTCTTTTTATTTGAATTTCCTGTTGCCAAAAACTAATACATGACCTCTGGTGCAAGTTTGATTAATATATTCTATCGTGGCGACTAGAGCAGTCAGGACAGTTCATAATCGGCCGTCATTGTTAAAAAATAAATAAATAAATAAAAATAAAAAATAAATAAATAAAAACCGGCACCCACCTAAATCTCCGCAGCCCCTTCTTTGGACATAAAAAACTGTATACCTCGCGGGTTATTGACGCGAAAATACGGTAATTACTGTAAACTATTCAATGAATCCTCTTATAGCGATCTTTTGAAAATAACTGTTTTTTTAAACAGGAAGATTTGAAAGCACTGTTATCTTTTGTTCTGGGACCCTCCTCTCAAGTAACAGAATGTATGTAGCTTAAGAAATATTACCCATCAAAAAATATGTATGATAAAAAATTGATTTTTTTATCATACATACTGAACTGGGATCTTTAACTTATGCAGTTTTTTGAGGATGGTTTTCTGAATGTGGCTTATAATTACAGCACTTTAAACAATAACAATTTAACATTGTAAAAATTTTAATTGAATTTTTTTGTAACTCAAGTTAAGAATTTCTTTCATCATAACAAATAATACGTGTTTACTTTGTAAACTTCTTCGTAAGTCTCTTCATCTATTTCAATGGTGGTCACAGTTTCTTCAACATCTCCTAAAATCATGTTTAAATGTTGATCATAAGCGTGTAATCGACCACGCAACTCCCGCTCGTTCCTCATTTTCACATAGATACGTTCATCTAAACTTAGACGAATTAAATCCAATGGTTCTTCCACCGTATTTGGTGGGGGCTAGAAATACAAAACATAAAAAAATGCATAATTTTTAAGGTTAAAATACACTTAAATGCTTGGAAACCAGAAAAGAAAGCGAGAGAAACCAGAACTCAATTCAAATAAATTTTTAATTTCGGTTTCCGATTGCATACACATTTTCTAAATCGAATTCTAAATTGCCCCTTTTGTCAGACTAAACGGTACAATTACCAAAGCATTTAAATAAGTGTTTATTAGAATGGTTCAGACCAATGCTAATACAAAATTTGGTTGAAGTCCTGAATAGCGTCCCTTAAAGCAATACTTTCCCTAGGCTTGTTGAAAGGGGCCATGGCTTAAATTACCGCCCCGATTAATTAACCATAAAGTTTTAAAACTCATTATTATTAATATTTATTTTTTGTTCACCCGACTATTTTATTATCCAGTTGATAAAACTTTCAATAGAAATACTATATTGCAAAAAGAAATCAAGTTAGAGTCGAAATTAACGTAATTCGAAAACTATTATAGAGTGGGATATTTTTGTTGACAACAACACGAAACAACCAAGTTAAGCCGTAACGAGCAGAAATTTGCTCATAATTTTCTAAACATCCCTTCAATAGCTTAAATTCACCCCAAACTTTGAGTGAATTACTTTTGATAGCAAAAAGAAATAAAATATTTCTTAATTACTGAAACCCCTGTCCTCACCTGATCCAAATCATCCGCCATTTTTACTAAAGTGCGATGCTGTTTTTTATTTTTTTAAAGCACTCTTTTTATTAAAGGAAAAATAATCTAAATTTAAATTTAAATATTTATTTAAAAAATTATACCCGAATACAACAAAAATATGAGGCTTTTCGAGGAGATTAATTACAGCCAACCGGATAGGCTATTGGTCAGTGGTGGCGGTTTAGTTAAACTTAAAATTGCGGTTTTTCTTGCGTTTCGACGTACTATAATGAAATTCCCATAGACGACGTATTTCTAAATTTTAAGTTTGCGGCGAGCCTTTTCCCATTGTACATAATTTCATAATGTTAAGACGTTGAAATACGAATTCATCTCACTCTTGACGTTTCTTACGTGAATTGTATTCACACAAAAAATAGGCTGTGTGCTTTTTATTTATTTATTTATTTTTTGCTTAACCTCATCGCATTTGAAATGAATCGAAACTCAATTGTCGATCGCACTTTACGACGTAAACAAGAGCTCGTCCTCGCAAAACAGGCACTGCCATGGATCGTTATCAACCTCATATTAGCCTTGCTCGTTTACTGGGACATGTAAGTATCATTCACAAATTTGATTTTGAAGTTTTACACCATCCTAAAAACGATATAACACTTGCACTCTCATCACTGTCGTTACTTATTTGACACATTGTTGATAGATTTAGCGCTATGTTATTATCATTTAAGTTACTACTGTAGTTTGATGTTTTCAGCTCTTGGCTTTGGGAGATAATATTCAGACAGCGAAAAGCACATTCTAACTATATTGTTGCAATATATTAACAGCTAATACCCTGTTTCCACAAACTGAGAATTCTCGATTCGGGAAACTCGATTTGACAAACTAGATTCGCGGATGAATTTAATACCCTGTCCCCACACCGAATCTAGATTGGCAGCGTGAACTGGATTCAAATTTTATAATCCGAATGCTAGCGATCTGGATTCGAACTAAGTCAATGGTCCCCAAACTTGATTCATTGAATCATGTTTGGAGAACTAGATCGTTGCCGTTAATGTAGATATGTTCCTTCTCAGATACAATCCCATGCACCTGTGGGCTATAATGAACAATTGGAGTTGTAAAACTAGGTCGAGATTAAAGAATGAGTTCACTAAGGTCCATCCAGTGAAAGAAAAACTATGTCAAGGTCATCAAATTCAAAATTAGCCACTCAAAGCTGCAACTGATAGATTTAAATCGCTTTGATTGGCTAATTTTGAAGTTCCCAACCTTGACATAGTTTTGCTGAATGGACTATAAGTGGATTAGCAGTGCCGAAGTGCGAACACACTATAATCCGAAAAGAATCCAGTTATTTAATGAATCCAGATTGTATCTAGATCGAGTCGATCCAGATGCAAACTAGATTCATTAAGAAATTGGATTCATTTCAGATTCAGAGTGTTCGCACTTCAGCACTGCTATCCAATTAGTGAACTCGTACATTAATCTTCACCCAGCTTTACAACGCCAATTATTCATTATAATCAACAGGTGCAAGGGATTGTATATGGAAGAATTTCTTTTTTGTCGTCTCAATCCATCTAAGTTTTCAAGCCACAGGCCGAATAAAGGCTTAGTTTTTAAGTCGGACCATGAGTCGATCGATTGCTTGGACGCCATTTTGTGAAAACTTAATGGTGCAAGGGATTGTAGGAAGGAACGAATCTAGATTGGCAGCATCGATCGAGTTCTCCGAACAGGATTCAGTGAATTGAGTTTGGAGACCGTCGATTTAGTTCGAATCCAGATCGCTAGCGTTTGCACTTCAAAATTCGAATCTAGTTCAAGCTGCCGATCTAGATTCAGTGTGCTAGTGCGAACGTAGTATCAGGATTCCAGTCTAGTTCCACGAACCGAGTTTCTATCTCTTTTGTCCGATTGCATTGTGGGATTGTTCGAAGTTTAGTATGCCATGCATTCTGGAACTCTGAAAAAATATGGATGCCCAACAAAGGCATAGAATTTTGTATATTTCTCGGTTAATGTGAACTATCTGCACAATCGCAAACGCAAGTCCCACTCTCGACCCTGCGGGCCTCGCTGGTCGCTGTTTTCCGTTACTCGAACGCCTTCGGCGTTCTGTCTACGACGTCCCCCTCCGGGGGCAAATAACTGATATATACCCCAACCTATTTGGTTACAGGGGGCAGTTGGTTTCGCCTCGGCCGGTTACAGGAGACGCGACAATTCAGTTTGCGGATTCAGCCATCGCGCGATTGTGCAGATAGTTCACATTAACCTATTTCTCTACTTATGTCTTTAAAATGCCTACTGTTTACTAATCAACAAATTAGCCTATTCCAGGGATGTGCCCAGGAAAATCTGTGTATGGAATGTCCGACTCTACCCCTCCAATTAATCTAATTCCAGTTGGACTTTCAGCGCATTTCTTGACAATAAAATGATAAACAATTACAGTAGGTCTACGCCAGAGTTGGAAACTAGTAGGCCCACGTCCATATCTTGTTTAAACCTGTCCTCATGTTTGTTTCCTTCATTAGAACAGTTGGAGCGTTTCAGAAAACTGTCCATAATTCTTTCGTAACCCAGAGGCCTTTTCTGACCAGGCATTGTAAAACACTTGATTTTAAAACACAAAATACTACTAATGCACGCTGCTTCTACCATATCCATGTCACGGGGTCAACGAAATAACGGGCTCCAACGTGGAAAAGTCACCTGACTGTATTAGTCCAGCCAACAATCCAACCTTCATTATTTCCAACAAACGAAAAAAATATTGATTGTTAAAATCCAAGATGAAAACAATAAAGATTACATTGTTACTCGAACTACAGTACTATGGTCAGGGAGTTTGCTGCGTTGGGGCCTGTTATTTCATTGGTCCCGTTCACATCACAAACGACGAAACCTACCTTGATGAAGAAACATGCGAGAGTATGACCACATGATGTTTTCTTTAATATGTAGCAGGACACCATAGACAGATTTATTGCATATTTCCTTTTGAATGATGCACTATGCTCTCTGTATCTTATTGAAAAATTTGGATTGAGAGTCCAATATAGAATTAGTTACATATTTTGCACTCTAGGCTGTAAACCCCAGAGTTTTCTAATTTTGATGTATTAGGGGACAGGTTGGTGGGTTGAGGACGGATTGGAACGTGCGTGTAGTGCAGAACGAGATGTTTAGATTTTTGGATGATTTTGATCTCATTTTGATATGTTTTGTTAGTCATTTCTCCAATAAAAAAAATGTAAAGCTTCTATCTTTTTCATATTTTTATTTTTGTTCTATCTCAATTATTGTTCAAATTCGGACGCATGTTCATATGAACTTTTTTGCTTAAAATCACACAAATTTTCGTTCACTCATTACGGGACACCTTGTGTAAAAAAACAATTCCAAGCATGATTAATTGTAAATGTATGATGTGATTTGGTCATTTACGATCGACGATGATCGGACTTTTTAGACGACCCTAATATGTATATCACTGTCTTAGAATTGTTGGCTTGAAGAGAAGTATAAAAATCAGTTATAGAAAGAAAAAAAAATATTATCCATAAACGGCATTCGCAAAAATATCTTTGTCGGCTAAAAAGAAAAAAATCATAGTATAGCCAGGGAAGAAGTAGAATGGGAAACAACTTGATGCTCATTTGTTGAATCAAAACCGATTGTAGTGTCACTGCACGGTTGGTTCAGAAACTAAATACCATAAATACTGTATTAAGCATCAGCGCGCTTATTTCAGGGGTCTATCTACAATTTCAAAATCCATACCCATTTTTGTGAAAATTTTTAACAAAAAATATAAAACACTGGGTGGGAGGGGGGTGCTGTGGGCTAGGGGGCTTTCACAGAGCAAACCAGCTCTGGAAGTTAAGCTCCACCTAGCATGGCTAGCAACTGGATGGGTGACCCCATTCAGTGAAAAGACTTCTTACTCCTCCCCCATGCTTTGGAGGGCATGCTAAGCCGTCGGTCCCAGATGCTGCAACCGCCATCCTGTAGCATTCGTCAAAAGCTGGTAGAAGCTCAAAAACGCATCTCCCAACCCATCTGGTCACAACTGTGATGGAAACTATTATTTCAAAATATTAAATTTTACAAGCAGGAGAGGAGTTACTTAATAAAATGGATCACACAACACAATTTATCCTATATATTAAAACGTAAAGCACGTTTTTTAAGAGGAAAATTGGGACTTCTGTGCGCATTGATCATTGTTATCGTCATTAATTGTTGTAGCCTATGTAATTTGATCATCAATGCTAGCAAAGTTCTTGATTGTGTTGTCTTTGTAGAGAGGATTGTTTACGAAACCACACAGTTGTTTGCCATTAAATTTTGGTGGGTTCCATCTACTATAAATTTATAATACTCATGAAGTTTTCGTTTTTCATCAGCCATGTTGCTTGACTGAATCCAAAATTAAAAGGCAAGAAATTAGAAGACAATCATGCTGGTATCTAATTTCCGGTTTAGCAGTGGCAGTTGGGAAAAATACCCGTGAGGAAGCAGCAAGAGAGGAAAAATCCACGAAATGAACCGAAATAAGTGCCCGGGCAGTTATTGAAGGTCCGGGGCTTATTTGTAAAAATTTGGTAGACCCCCAGGCACTTAATGCAGGCGGGCCGGTATTTCATGTCCGGCGCTAAATGCATTATTTATGGTAAATAAACAAAACTACCTTGTCAGATTGTAGATCACATGATTGCTTCCTCTACGTTAACATCTACAGAGAGGCACGTTAGAGCACTAATTACTTTGGCTGAAACTACACTCAACTTCTGTAAAGTTATGGGTTTTTCTTTCTCTTTTCTCTTTGTTTAAAATATCGATTAAAAGAGCTCGTGCTGAATTTGGTGCTCCGAAAACCTGCAAGAACTCGACAGTTGATGGAGTAGAAGAGCACAGGTGGTGACTTAAACACAGAGTAGGGAGAATGCCTAATTAAAGTAATAATCATTAGTTTCCAAACTAACCACTATAGAGTTTGGTGGTGCTTTTTAGATTTCAACGAAATAGCATTAGAACAATTACATTTTAGAAGCAGTCGAAATTTTAAAAGCCAGACGTGATTCATCCGATGAGATTATCAATTCTCAAACAATTTTCGAAGTGCATTCCATGCTTTCGCCCATTGCCGACTTAATTTAACCATTCTTTCTTTTTATTGTTACACGTATTTTGTTTGTGGTATTTTGTTTTATATTTAGTAATTTCTTTACTCTCTCTATTATTTATATCTCTTAATTTTGCTATGTATTTTTATTTTACTGGCAATTGTTCCTACTTGTTATTCTTGTTTTCCTATTCATTTTGTGCCAACCAATCACAACCGTTAACCAACTTTACAAAAATTACCTATACAAAAATTACCTTATTTTTGTATCCAACCAATCAATGACTGTTTATACCATCATAATCTGTATATAAAAAAGGTATCTTGCATACCTTGTATCCTTGATAAAGTTGGGAATAAAAGGTGAAACCAGTTCGAATTCTGTGCGCTTTCTTTCCTGTTATGTACAGCAAGGGCGTCATCAACTTTATTATGAATATGATTGGAGGAAATTGGAAGCTTTGAAAAGATTACTTGATTGATGAAGTAGTTCTATGGAATCTTAAGGGTGATTTTTTTTGTCTGGACTTTCCAGTATGAAATGACATGCTCCTCCATAAAACTTGCTTCCATTTGCCCCTTTTTCCTCCATTCATCTTCTTATGCAAGTGGTTCTTGTATCACTTGCTTGTCGCTTTGATAAAGGCAGAAACATGTCCAGAAAAGGTCCGTTTCCTGTTAAGTTAGAATGCATTCTAGCTACGTAATTGCTTTGAAGCACCTTCTTCTGCCAGGCTCCTTTGTGGAGAGAATATGGGCCTTCAGTTCTTCAAGCATAGTTTATATTTCGTGGATCTTATTGTTGGAGGAAAAACTGATTTAATTTTTCTTCTGTGATGCATTGTTGCACTGTGGTATAATGTACATCTTAAAACATTTTTGCTTGTTTATCATGCATGTCTCATAATTGAAAAACAGGATATAGATGTTACTGAAAAATGGATTGATATTGTGATAAAATCCGATATCTTGAAGCAATTTGAATATATAGAAAGATTAGGTTAAACAGATTTGGAATTGCTTGGTTTATACAGGGTGAATACAAAAGTCTGAACCCCCCTTTTATTTTTTGAACCGAAGCAGATATGTCAATTTTGGTGAATCCAATGAATAGGAAGTTGTGGGTGGCCTATCCCATGGTGCAGTTTTCATCATTCCAAATATGCAAATTAGGACACATTCAAAATTTATCTCAAAAACCATAAGGGATAGAGAAAAAAACCCAATTGCAAACTTGTTCAGCATAAAAAAACAAACAAAACAAAAAAAATCATCCAAACCAGACCAACGAATCATCCAAATCAGACCAACGAATCATCCTGAGCTTACAAACAGTCACACTGCTCAAGGAAAAATGGTTGATATTTCCACCATGTAAAGCATGCAAATCAAAAAGGCGGAAAAGCAAAATAAAAGGTATGTTTCAGCACACAGAAGACAGAACAATTCCAGGATGGCAAGCTACACTGTTCCGGAAATGGTCAACATGATCTTCTGCTTCGGAGAGGCAAGGAGAAACCTACATGCTGCAGTTAGATACCCTAACGAACGCCATCCATCTCATCAAACAATGCGTCACATTATTCAAAGATTCGAGGCTACAGGGAATGTTAATGCAGAACGAGGACGACCAAGGGCACAAGCCAACGAGGATACAACAACACTAGTTCTGGCTGCAGTTGCTGCAAATCCCAACACAAGCAGCAGAGCAATTGCTGCAGATGTTGGGTGCTATCAGAGAACTGTTCTCAACATTCTACATGCATATCATTTTCACCCATACCATATTCATTGTCACCAGGAGTTACTGCCATTGGATTATGTTGCTAGGGCCGCCTTCTGCAACTGGTTACTTACCTGCCTGGATGACAATCCAAACTTCATTCATGAGGTGTTGTGGACAGATGAAGCCCAGTTCACCAGGGATGGAGTTATCAACAGGTACAACCATAATCATTGGGCAGACAAAAACCCACAATGTCTGCGAGAAGCAACTCATCAAGTGAACTGGAGAATCAATGTGTGGTGTGGATTGTACAATGACACTGTGGTTGGACCGTATTTTTACGATGGAACACTGACTGCAGAATGCTACCGGGCTGAAACTCTCAACGTGGCAGTCACAGACTTCATTGACAATTTGCCATTGGCCTCGTATCAGTGCACGTGGTTTCAGCATGATGGAGCTCCTCCACATTACGGGTTGGTCGTTCGCGAGCGTCTAAGTGAGATGTTTGGACAACAATTGGATTGGCCGAGGAGGACCAGTTTGTTGGCCATCCCGTTCCCCTGATTTTTACACCACTTTTTCTTGTCGGGATACCTGAAGGACAAGGTTATGCTACGCAGCCCGCCTCACTGGAGGATCTGGTTCAATGAATCCAGGAAGCGTGCCGAGGAGTGACACCAGCCATGCTTGCCGATGTTTTGGCATCAGTTAGGTTCCGTGCCCAGTTGTGTTATAGTGCCCATGGTCGTCACATCGAGCATTTTGTTGATTAACTTTTTTTTTTAACTGTTTGAAGTAACTTGTTTGTGCAGTGTGACTGTAAGCTACAAACAGTTCACCACGTGATTGTGGGTGATTGGTTGGTCCGATTTGGATGATTTATTTCGTTTTGTTTGTTTTTTTATGCTGAACAAGTTTGCAATTGGGTTTTTTTCTTTATCCCTTACGGTTTTCTTTATCCCATTTTCTACAATGGGATAGGCCACCCATAACTTCCTATTCATTGGATTCATCAAAATTGACATATCTGCTTCGGTTCAAAAAATAAAAGGGGGGTTCAGACTTTTGTATTCACCCTGTATAAAAAATTCAATTTTGCTTTTATGAACTGACATTACTAATTTTAATAATTCTTTAAAGCATTGTATTTTGATTCTGTTTTAAATTTTGTGTTTGAAAGCAGCATCCCGTTAAAATATCTTAATTTTTTTTTTTTTTTTTTTTGTTTACAATTTCAGGTGTCAAAATTATATAATCAAGTACTTTTCTTTGCCGATTTTATTAATTTGGTACTCAGGTAAATTTCTCTTGTCTTTCTCATATTAATAATATGTTTTACCAATTTTGGAGTAATCATTGTTGTCAGTAACCATATTAAAAGTTACACAATGTGATAAAGGTTATTCGATATTCTTCAAAACGATGTTACGTGTCCTAATTTATATGTCTATGATGTGTTTGGTAATATACCGTAATTTTCAGGGTACAATACGCCCTCGCCGATAATACGCACCATTGTTTTTTTGTGTTTTTAGAAAAATTCCCAGCCCATAATACACCATCGCGTATTATATGCACTTTATGTACCTAAGATTGCGATTCAGCATCAGGGAATGCTCCGCCATATTTGTTCAAACGTGCAGTGCATTATGGTCGTCTGATTTTTAAAGGCTTTAGACTTTTTATATATTATTCAGTAGAGCTTCAGTGGGTTTTAAGTATCATAGGATGTTGGCTTCCAAATAAATCTGTATGTGAGATTTCTGTCATTCTGTAAATTTCCCACCCCATTCAACTGAGTGCCAAGTGGAAATTGCAAGGAGACTTGGCTGTGAAAATCTTTTCTTTTGGTCAGTGAAGCTGTGAAATGGCAGTCCAAAGAAACTGACAGAAAGTTTAGTGCTAGTTTGTGTGACACAATGCAGTTGGAAGTTTTCAACTGAAATAAATGCATGTTACAGAGTTCCAAAATTCTACTTCAATCTATTGCCAGTACAATCACTATGCATTGGAAATGAGGACTTTAGGTTTCTATGGCCAGATTGCTATTTATGGGCCCCATATCAAGTAATCAAAGTGCAGGTTATTGTTTCTGTAGCTGCTTTTCAATAAACGTGGATCTGTGTTGTTTTGTTTCCCTTCAGATGCAGAAAAAGTATCACAGCCCACACTTTGATTTTCCCAGTGGGCTGTGCCATCTTGGATTTGGTAGTCTGATGACGAATCCTCAAAACGCAACAGGTTAAATTGGTTTGGCCCCTTCTGCAGGAATGTAGCTATACATGCTACCATTGTCTTTCACTTCTGCACACAGATTTTCGTGGTGATTGTAAGGACTTTATGACCAACTCTTGTAAAAATTAAAAAGAAAAAAAAAACTTTTAGGTAGTCAGCCTCTTATAGGCTACTTATTTAATGCTGTTTCAATTTTTTAGAATTCCTAGCATATTTCTTTATTTTTTTTTTTTTTTTTTTTTTGTGTTTCATGAGAAATGTGGAAATGAAAATGCTTTTATAGTTTTTATTTTTCAACAAATATTCTGCATAGGATCCAATTACCCATAATTCCCCTAAGATGTTTTAGCATGGAGCTGCACGTTTCTTTATCTGTTTTTAAGTATTATTTCTACCCAGCGGTCCTTTCAAATCATTATCCTTTATCTATCTTTTTGCTTCAAAAATTTCTCGTATTTACTCTGGTATTTTACTTGTAATCAGTTTCGATAAAAATTACTTTTTACCATCAGCAGTTGTACATTGCCAAATATCTAAACCTTAAAACAGAAGGTTTTGTTTGCCACCATTTATTTGTATGCCATGATAAGAGTAGATTTTTTCTTTTACGTTTTGAGTTTTCTCTTTGTATAGTCAGTCTCCTCGTAAAGTGATACCTAAACAAGCCACTACTTTAAGGGATCGTCCATGTATTATGTCATCAATATTTCAGCATTTATTACTGCTTCCCCTCCCCCATAATGTCATCAATTATTATCATTTCATCTCCCTCCACTACTAATGATGACATCATCATCCACAAGTCCACTCGCTTAAAAAGAGAAAAGAATTAAAAAAACATGTATTTCTAAAAAAAATTATTTTAAAAACTGAAAACAGTTACGTTTTATACCAGTCTTGTTCAAGCCACTTACCTATATTATTTATAATGGGAATATGATG
>JAHWFO010041162.1:0-16852 GCA_023313115.1 Rhysida immarginata
GCCGAGGTATTTAAACTCGGTAACTTTATTCACTTGGTGGCAATTGACACTAATCAACTCGTCCGTTTGATCACCACATTCCCTGTATTCGGTCTTCACGATTGAGCTGCAGTCCACAAGTATGCAGTTGCATGTTCCAGGCTTTGAGTTGGCGTTCGAGATCCTGCATGATTCGCTGGCGATGAAGACATCGTCAAGGTATAAAAGTGTCCATGGGTGTTGAGTTTGGAGATCGGCAGTTGCTGTATCCATACAGAGGATAAATAGCAGCAGCAATAAGGCGGGTGTGGACGCCAACGTTAATTTGTGTGTTCAAAAAGTGTCAAACCTTAAGTTTTCCCGCAGGAGCTCGGTGGGAATGTGAAGGAGACATTCTTGAAAACGTGCGAATTTTTTCCCGCTTACAGATGGTTTCGGTCTGTGGTAATCTGTGTACGAGTGACGACGTGCAGCGAGTGCGCGTCGGATTGAGAGTTGTTGTGAAAACGACGGAACGAGTTGAGCTGTGATTCATCAGGCTTTTGGCTCTATACTTACCAAAAGCTCGTTTTTCGCATGTGATTCAGACCGTTTTGGTCGAACACACATGCCTGTGTCTTTTCAGGCTCCCTACTCGCTTGATATGGCCCCATGTGACATTACTTTTGCTTTTGGCTATTCCCCATGTTGAAAATTCCGCTGAAAGGGACCTGATTTGAATCAAGAGAAGACATCGTGCAAAATACGCGGGCCTAGCTGCACACCAATCCGAGAATTGCGTTCTGGAAATGGTTTCAACAATGGTGGGTTCGCTGGGAGAAGTGGGTGCGCATTACCAGGGGACTACTTTGAACGAAATTAGAATAAACGTCTTGAATATAAGTAAACGTTGTTTTGCTGACCAAAGCTTCGATACTTTTTTGAACTTACGCTCATATGTAGGTGGCTTTTTCTCCTGATTATACAAGGTGCGTACGAAAAGTTCGGTGAATGAGTCGACGGATGTGATCTTGGGGAAGCCGGTCCCATTCCTCAGCAAGTGCCTGGATGAGCTGTTGCAGTGTTTCTGGAGCTGAAGGGCGGTGTCGAATTCGCCTGTCAAGCATGTCCCAAAGATGTTCAAGGGGATTTAGGTCTGGACTCATTGCAGGCCCCCTCATGGTCTGAATGCCATGCATCCATAGGAAGTCTTGAGTGACAGCTGCAGCGTGTGGACGAGCATTATCCTGCATCAGAAGGAATCCAAGTCCTATGCCATGTGCAGCAACAATAACATGTTCTTCCAGAATGTCACGAATGTAAACGTTAGCGGTCATTCGCCCTCGGACGACCACAAGATCCGTTCGATGGTCTGTTGAGATGCCAGCCCAAACCACAATGGAACAACATCCCATTCGGTCAGTCTCACAAACTGTTGCGTCGGCGTTTCGCTCACCACGTCGTCTCCAGACACGTAGACGGCCATCACAGCGGGTCAGGCGGAATCTTGACTCGTCTGTGAAGAGAACAGAACGCCAGTGGCGAGGCTGCCAGGTGACATGTTGATGCGGAAACTCTAGTCGCGCCTGTATGTGCTGGCGGGTTGGCCTAGGCACTCGATTTGGTCGTCTGGCTCTCGAGCCAACTTCACGTAATCTGTTCCGGATTGTTTAATCTGAAACAGCTTACCCCAGTTAACATCTGCAGGTCATTTCTCAGGTCTCTGGCAGTTGAGGTTCTTTGGCGCAGGGCATAAGTCCGCACATAACGATCGGAAAATGACGGAAGAGGACACATTGAGGGCATTTGCCACAGTTCGAAGCACCGTTGTTGGGTCTCCACTATGTCGGCAAAGCGTGAAGACAGGGAAACGAGAAGAAATCTGCAGGAGCCAGGTCTGGAGAATATGGAGGATGTGAAAGAAATGTCACCTGCTGTGTAAAGAGAAAGTGCCTTATGTTGATCACAGTGTGTGGACGGACGTTGCCGTGGAGCAGATTCCACTGTCCACTCTGGTGCAACTGTGGTCTCATTCTCAAAGACGGTCGCTGATCATCCACAAGCATCCGTCACACTCATTAGATGTTGTCTGGGATTGTGCTTGTTGACGGTTGACCTGAAAGCAGCTCATCCCGACGTCTTCCTTTCCATCTCTAAAGCATTTAAACCACTCAAAAACACACTTTTTAACTCGCTGCTTCCACACTGTACACTTTCACTAACATCCCATGTGTCTTCGATCGTCCTCGGTGGCTCAGTGGTTGCGTGATCGCCTCTGATGCCTGAGGACGCGGGTCCGATCCCGGCCGAGGACGATGAGGATCTTTTCAGGGGGAAAATCCTGAGATCACGCCCTTTCTTCAGAAGGGAAGTAAAGCCGTTGGGCCAGAGGACGTTAATATCAAATAAACCAAACCACGTGTCTTCGTCGCCGTTTTGCCTAATTTGAAGCAAAACTTGATGTTGACATGTTGCTCCATTTCACAATAACATGCTGACTACGTTAAATTGGTCGTAGTGTGCACTTTTGCTCAACTATCGTGATTTGGATGCTAGGGGGTACATGTTGCCATGTCTGTCACGGCGTCTGCGTGAGCGCAACATCCTAATCAGCGGGGTTGTTCAACTACGGGACCATTCACGAACTTTTCAGATGCACCTTGCACATTCTGGATTACAATGAGTTAGCAAAACAGCATCCCAGATATGCTCAATGGGATTCGTGTCAGGGCTCCGGGCTGGCCAGCTCGGTCATTGGACCTCTCCTGCATGCTCCTTGAACCATTCGCGGACGACATTGGAGCGGTGTGGTGGAGCATTGTCATCTTGAAAGACTGCTACGTCGTCAGGGTGTTGAAATGTCAAAAACGGGTGCAGATGGTCTCTGATGAGTTGACGATGCCGTGGACCATTCAACGTTTGGTCCAGAATAAACAGAGGACCCATTCCAAGCCAGGAAAATGCACCCCAGACCATCACTGACGCCCCACCACCTGTTGGCATGCGGGTTCCATCGTTTCGTGAGGTCTGCGCCACACACGGTGCCTCCCATCAGCGTGGTACAATTGATATCGTGACTCATCTGACGTTACGCCACTGTTGCAGAGTCCAGCCAAGATGGTTGGTGGCAAATGCACGCCGGAGTGTCCGACGACGCTGGGTAAGCATTGGCACCCGTGTAGGGCGACGGCTGCCAAACCCGAGGGCATGCAGATTCCGACGGATTGTCCACCGAGAGACGTTTCTAGTGTGGCCAGTATTGAAGTGGTCTGTGATTTGCTGCACTGTTGCGCTCCTGTCTCTCTGAATCATTCGTCCCAGGTGTCGCTGGTCACGATCATTCAGGGCAGCTGGATGCCCTGTACGGTGCCTGTTGTGGACTGATGCCTTCATCCAGCCATTCCCGATACACCCTGGAGACAGTTGAGCGGGGAAAGCCAAATTCCTGCACCACTGCCGAAATGGATCATCCCATGTGTCGGGCACCTACTATCATACCCCGTTCAAAAGACGTCAACTCGCGACAATGTGCCATTTCTGATTAATCACTTATCCAAGCTCTTCCCACAACATCTAATGGTCCATTCCCAGAATCCGTTACCCCTGTGAATTCGTGAGCCATGCCCATCAATCAATGTGCTTGCTATCCCATGAGTTTTGCTAACTCAGTGTATATTAACATTTTGTTTGTAATCTTTGATTTCTTAGATCATTTCAAAATTAATGGATGACAGCAGCAGTGATGACGACGACAAACTTTCTAAACGCTGTCCGAAAACTGCTCCAACTAAAAAAAATATACGATCAAAAGTTCCAACAAGGTATTTGTTTTCCATTCTTAGGATTAGCAATAAACGATTGCATTGGAGTTAGTAAATTTTCATAGTGCTCTTTCCTATGCTTTGCTTTTTCTTTGACAAGCGATTCTGTTTTCTTCTCTTAGCAGCCCAGGTGCAGCGGATAAAGCCAATTTATCCCGACAGTTTTGCGACATAGAAAGTTCTACGTTAAAACGCAATTCGAGTAACGAGCCCTCTCGGTTGCCTGAACAATTGCTTCAAAAAAGAAATCCTGTATTGTCCCAAACAAAACTGGAAACTCCTTTAAAGTCATCCGAGGTGCCAGTAGACAGTGATTCGAGCAAACTAATCACAAAGAACTTTTCCGTATCATCAAAGAAGGCACACGTAAGTGTTTCTTTTTCCTTCCCCATAACAGTTTGTATTACTACAGTAAAGCATGCCTATAACAGTCGTTATCTGAGTTATTTGTTTGCACTTTCTTGTCTTCGTAATGACAATTCGATCGTCAAAATGTTTTTCAAGCACATCCAGGGTGATTCCATAAAGTCCGACCGGTCGCCAACAAGTAGCGTGGTATGGTTGAACCGTTCCCAAGTGGGCAAGTCTGTGCATTTGTGCTTTAGCTTTGATGATGATTATTTGAAACTGAAACTACGTCTTCTAACGACGATTACAATTGAAATCATTTGATTATCTAGTCAGTTGAATTTCATCTGCCATTCCGATTCCACTTGATCTGACGCACACGATAAGTGAGGTGGTCGTTGTTTTTAGATAGGATTTTTGCAACCACTCTCCGGTCGTTAGACATAGTAAACAAATCAGTAGGCTAAGCCATTCTCAGTATCTGTCTATCATCACGAGAGCTTGTCACACGTGGTCTTCCTGAACGATGTTTTGGTTGGTGTGGCTCTCTACGAGCTAGAACTCGGTAAATAATACTTTTAGAACGGTTTAACGCATTGGAAATGTCGTGAATAGATTCACCCTGCGATTTTAAGCTGAATATTGCGGCAACCTCATCAGCTGTTAGCTGGGAAGCTCTAGGCATTTCGTTGATGAGTAAAATGTCGCTCTTGAGCCATTTCACAGCATATTTATACACTGAGTGAGCATATAATTATGACCACCCTGTCAGTATCTCGTTGGGCCACCTTTTGCCTTTAATACTGCGGTGATTCTTCGTGGCATTGATTTCCACGAGATGACACCATGCCTGATGATGGATAGCACTGTCTAGTTGTGCTAGATTGGACGGTGGTGGATCCAGCCGTCTGATGGTTCGTTCGACTTCGTCCCACAAATGCTCAATTGGAGTGAGATCTGGGCATTGTTGGGGCCACCGAAGTAAGGTAAAGTCCCCCTCACGTTTCTGGAACCACTCTTACACAATACGAGCTCTGTGGCATGGCGCATTGCCTTGCTGGAAGTAGCCATCTCCATTGTAGTATGCCATCAACATGACAGGGAGAACTTGATCGGCGAGATACAGAGGTATGCTGTGCCATCCAGACGTTGTTCGACACGTATTAACGGACCCAACGCATGCCAAGAAAACATTCCCCAGACCATAACACTGCCCACACTGGCCTGAAGGGTTGTACTCGTGCATGTGGGGTCATGCTTTCGTGCTGTTTCTGCTAGATTCTCACGCAGCTGCTTGCATGATGTAACTGAAATTGTGACTCGTCAGGCCACCTGATTTGCTTCCACTGCTAGATACTCCCGTCCTTGTGCTCCTGAGCGAATTGGAGACGTTTCTGCTTTAGGCTGCAGACAGCAAAGGTGTGCGGACAGATCTTCGGCTTCCGTAGCACATGCGACCGTTTTGGAGGACCCCTGATTATGGTCAGCGGTGATTTGATGCACAGTTGCTCTTCTGTTATCCTTTACCAGTCGTGACAGTGTCCGTTCTGTCTGACCATCAACCAACGCAAACGTTCAGACCCCGTCCTCCGGCTAACCGTCCAGTCTTTAAATACTTTAACGACGGCTGCTCTCGAATGCTGCCGTTTCGCTGATGCTCGCTCCATAGCTCCGAGCACCTACAATCATCCTGCGTTCGAAGGCTGTTAAATCGCGTCGTTTACCCATAGTTGAAGAATGGAACACGTCTACTGTTGTCAACGACACACAGCTTCCCTTTTTATATTGGTCCGGCCTGCTAGCAACGTTGTGGTGATGTCCGTGCGCGCATTTGCATAAACGTGTCAGGTGGTCATGTTAATATGCTCACTTGGTGTACACCGCAAACCTTGCATCATGAACTTTTGAGACGGACTGTAACATCTTCCTGCTCCGGTTTTATAGCATTTTGTTTGTAATCTTTGATTTTTTAGCTCATTTCAAAATTAATGGACGACAGCAGCAGCAGCGATGACGACGAAATTTATAAAAGGATTTCTAAAACTACGCCAATCGAAAACAATACACCATCAAAAGATCCGACAAGGTATTTTTCATTATTAGGATTAGCAATAAAGTATTACATTGTACAGGGCGATTTGAAAGTTCCCGAACTCACGTATTTACTGCAAAACGATTGCAGATATCAGGGTATTGCTTCTTGTGGTAGTTGTGCGTGACCTTAGGAGTCAGAGTCACATTCTTAGAAGTTTTTCTGCAGGTAAACAGTACCGACGATGCGGTCAGTGCTTTCAAAGGAATTTTCCGATGCTGGTATGCTGTACCAGGGAAAACGACTGTGTATGATCTTGAACGAGGTGTGTACAATAAGTATCGGACCTTTGACCTGTAGGATTTAAACTTTAATCGCTTTCAAAGTACTCTCCTTTTGACTGCACACACTTCTCCCACTGCTCCCGCCATTGTTGGAAGCATCTCTGGAAGGCCTGTTTGGGAATGGCGGACAGCTCCATCGTCATTTTCTCCTGACACGAGCTTGGGGAACAGCCAAAAGTCGCAAGGAGCCACGTCAGGGAAGTAACGGACCAAAGGAGTACTGCATCTGGCCACGAAATTCTGAATCAGATGCGATGAATGGGTGGGTGCGTTGTCGTGATGGAGCGAACGAGTTTCTGTTGCCCAAAGGTCGGTCGTTCCCCTCGTACAGCATCACGAAGGTCCGTCGGATAATACTCTTTGTTGATGGTTTGGGCTTTTGAGAAAATCGAAAAACCGACAGGCGTGTACCACTCACTCTCACGATGCCAGGCAGCAACTCACGAGATCTGCATACGTGACCAACTGCACGCATTCGAATGAAAGGCACCTATACCTTGTCACGAAAGGAGAAAATCCTCGATTCATTCGTTTAGGCAAGAAAGATAATAGCCTGATACTTTTTTGTACGCACCTCGATATGGTTTTACGAGATGGGCTGTGTGGATGATAAGCCTAAAAGTGGTGATGACCACGTTTTTGGAGAAAATTCAAGCTTCCCTGCAGCATTCTCCACGGAAGTCACTTGGCAGCTTTCTCAAGAATTAGGGGCCTGGTATTCAGCCCTACTAAACGTCTAAAAGCTACAGCGCTACAGAATTCGAGTAGCGCAAGACCTTTGGTCTTTGGATTCGGAAAAACGCATTGCTTAGTGCTAAGTTTTAAGATTTTAAGCACGAGTTTTACTGCATGAAGTTGGACACTCTGTTTTTGCGTGGAAATCACGACTGACATAACGTGGTACTCTCACGTTGCGTAGTGTGTTGCAGATGGTCACACACACTTGCTTAAACTCGGACTTCGGGGACTTTTGAATATATCAACGTAGTTACTTTTGGGTTAGTTATTGTTAACTCTTACATAGCGTTACTTTCTGATATCCCTTCGAGTAACTTGAAGTTATGTGTCTTAATTTGAAGTAAATTATTTTTCAGATCTGTAGGAAAAATTGCAAGCGACAGTAGCGAGACCAGTTCTGAAGGGAATTTCGAAACATGTAATTATAAATTTGTTTCTTTTTTGTTTACTTTTTTTGTTTTACAGGCTTAGGCTGTCCATTCAGTTTTCTAGGGAAGAGTGATAATGCGTGCGATGGTTTCCCGTTTCCTTCCGCACGATGAAAGGAACAAACACAAACGTCCATGTCCTCAGCGGGATTCGAGAGTGGAAAGATCTGCGCCTTAACCCTCTTGGCCACCAAGCCGGCTGTTTGATAATTAGTTTAACCAATTATAGTGGTGCCTCACATAATGAACCTAACTCGTTACTGGCCGAAGTTCGTTATTCGAGACTCTTTTTTTACATATTAACGTATGGAAAAGAGCTTATTTCATTCCTGAGACAAAAAATTGCTCCAAGGCTGTATGCTTCACTGTACCAGGGCTATATGCACCGATCACCTCGAACGCATTAGTTGGGACCTGTAGAACCTAAGAATTAGTCTACAATGGAACGTGTCGTGTACCCCTTTTTTTAAATCACCAGGAGGGATACTGTAACCCGCATAAACAGTGCTATCGAGCAACTCTCTTTTGACGCTCTAGCGTGCGAGCGACTCCTTAGGCTCAATGCCCCGTTCTGAATTAAGCGCAGGTGTGAGCAGCTGCTCTCAATACAGCCATATGACTAGTTTTCTTATTTCTCTATCTCAGTCTCATCGTTAGGAGCCACTTATACCGACTCAGCTGAACACAAATCGTTCAGGATATACAAGGCCTGTGAGAAAAGTATCCGACCTTATTTTTTTTTTTTTTTGCGAAAACCTGATAGATTTGGATCGCGCGTGCTTGCATGAGCCGACCTTGAACCTTTGTGCGTATGCATGAATTTTTTCCCGTGTCTCAATAGCGTCAGTTGCTGGCAATCAGCATTAGAGGGAGGTAGTGTGTTGTGCTCACGTCGGTTTTTGATTTGAAGGAAAACGACGGAACGACTGGAGCAGCATTACTGCATCAAATTTTGCCAGAAACTGGGCGACAGCCAGGTGAAAACATCCGGAAGATTCAGACTGCTTTCGGTGACGATGCTATGGGCATCACACAGATTAAGGACTGGTACAACCGGTCGGCCATCAGCATGCCGAAATGAGCAGGTCATTGCCAAAGTGAATGCTGTGGTGATGCGGAACCGTCGTGTGACTATCCGAGAAGTTGCGGTAGAGGTGGGCATCAGTACGTTTTTGGCACAGATTATGGTTTTTGGCCAGTTGACGTCTCACAGGACATGCTGGCCTCCGCAAACAGTGACCCCGACTTCATGAACACCATAATCACTGGTGACGAGTCCTGGGTGTACGGGTACGACCATAGCATCGTCACCGAAAGCCTCCAAATCAAAAACCGACGAGAGCACAACACACTACCTCCCTCTAATGCTGATTGCCAGCAACTGACGCTATTGAGAGGTGGGGAAAAAAATTCGCGCATACGCACAAAGGTTCAAGGTTGGCTCATGCAAGCGCGTGCGATCGAAATCCATCAGGTTTTCGCAAAAAAAATAAGGTCGGATACTTTTCTCACAGGCCTCGTACAGTTCTTTATCTTATGCCATAGAGAATCAAACACCATTTAACGTTTTGATTCACTAATTGTGTTTAATATAATTATGAGTTAATTAATTGAAATTGTTTATAAAACTAGTGAACTTCTCAAGCGCATTTAAAAGAGCGTCCCCGTCGAAAATTTCAATCGTAAATGCCGCTCAATGCGTATTCAAATCACATAGAAGAAATCATGCAGACTGTCAAACATGCATTCAGGTAATGCCATACTTGCCTGAAGAAGATTTTCTTGTAAATACGACGGAAAATTCTCCGGTAAAAAAAACCCAGCAAAGAACAGTCTCCAGTCTCACCGAACACGTCGGCAAGTTGTTTTCTCAACTTTGACGCTCAATAACGAAAAACAAAGGAAGATCATTGACGATCAACGGCATGGGTACGGGCTTCATTCGATTCTTGAACATGCTTCTGAGGCCTTGTCCGCAATTAAAATAAAACGTCAGCATACAAAAAGTTGACTTCATTTCGCAATGTAAAATTAACTGCGCTACTATTTATTTTAATTTTAATGTCGAGTGTTACTGCATAAGGAGCAGGCAACAAGCACCATGATCCCATGTTCGCTTGTTTTCTTCCCTCTCCAACGGCATAACATGCGTCCATCCTGTCCAGCAATTTTTGTTTTAGATACTTTAACCCTCTCTTAAACCATAACAACAGAAGATAGAAAAGTTGCAGTTTTTCGGAGAATTTCTCCCCACTACAACAAAGCTCAGCCTTTTACCGCTGAAGACATTGTTGCGGCGAAGGGAAACTCTACAGTGCTCTTAACAACTACGCTAAGACTGAGCTTTATGATACCTATTACAACAAATCACAAACAATCACAAAACAAGTTATAATAACAGGTTAACAAAATGCAAATGAAACTAATGGGGCATAAACACGCACGTATGTACATTCCAAAAATAAAACTGGAGCACCTCCCCCACTTATACACTGACTTACAGTCACAATAGGAAAAAAAAAAACAACGCTCACCTATCCCTTTTAAGCCTATTTTTATTTGCACTATAGATTTTCATCTCCTTCTGACTATTTGTGCTTTCATCATGCCTTGATTTTTGAACGTGTGAGCGTATGTAACCACAACAAAACGAACATGTGTGAGTGCACATGTTTGATTTGTTATGTGGGACAGTTTCGGGGAGAAAACCGACTAGCGCAACGAGCCACATTCGAACCGCAACAAAGCGAACACATGTGACCGCAGGTGCTCGGTTCGTTGCACGAGTCGATTTTCGCCCTGAACCCGTGTTCGTTATGCAGATCATTCATTGTTCGAAGCGTTTGTTATGCGAGGTACCACTGTAGTTTAGAGTATATTTGTTTTGGAATGCCACCATTTTGCTTCACTAACCGTGAAGCTAAACTGCCACTTAACGTCTGGTTAAGTACTAATCTCGCTCGGGGAAACGCAGAAAATTTTAACCCAAGGACTTAGTTTTAGCTGACGTTGTTGCAACCGGTTGTAAGACAGTCGTTTGCTTCAATCAAAACGAAATGTTATTATATTCAATCAAGGGCTCTTATAAATGAGGACGAAATTTAAAAGCAAATTTGTTACTCGTTTCAGTTTTATTGGAGCAGAAGCGTTTGAGAAAGCCCAAAATTAGGACGAAGCTGGATTTCAGGTAAAATGGGCGTATTCTTCTCTGCGCAATACTACGATGTAGTTAGATAGAAGCAGTGAATTTAATTAAGATGACTTGTTTTCGTTTTTTAAAGCTTACGTGAGTTTATTGTAGATGGCTCAGACGACGAGAGTCCCGAGACTAGAAGCGATGATGATGATGATGAGATAAAGAAACCTACAAGTCCTGAGAAAATCAATAACGTTAAAATAAAGAAAAACAATAATAAAGAAAATCGACCCGTTTTGAAAGACGAGAAAAAAGGAATCAACGTTATCCGCCCCGTTAACACAAGCAAGGGTCAAAATGACGTTAAGAAGCCCATTCAAAAGGGAAAACAGCCTGGTAAGACAGAAGACAGGATATACAGGGTACGGCAGGTATTTGAGAACATGTGAGTACGACGTAATAGTCTATACATCCTACTATTTAACAATTCCGAAACGAGGCAGATAAACATGGCGGATCTAAAGATAACCCAACAAACGAAGCGACATGCTGTCATCGTCTCCTCGACTGCAGGACACTCCGGCTCCTAGATCGCTGCGTTCCTGAAAGTCGCCCATTCGTTCGTGTTCAAAGTTCAGGGAGAACCGGGCGCTGCCAGTGGTGGTATGCCGCCACTTAACAAAGAAAACGACATTATCGGTGCTCGGACCATATCAGGACACCGGAATTCATCCATTCTGTTCGAGCTGCAATCGACGAGGACTCTGGAACGTCCATAAGAGCATTCGGGAGGGAGCTGCAGGTTAACGAGGTGACCATTCGACGTGTGGTGCATGAAGACTCCCGTTACAAGTCGTACGTGTTGCAGAGGTGACAGTTCATATCCGAGACAACCGAGAAGAATCGACTGGACAGGGCCAAGCGCCTCCTCAACAAGCTGAAGCATCCTGAGAAACCAGGAATGGCCGTGGTTCTTCTCCGACGAGGCCACCCGGCTACCTTGTCTCAATCCTTTGGACTATTACACCTGAGGCATCGCCCGAGGCGTGTGGAGGCTGTCGTTGCGGCGGACGGTGGTTTTATTGAATAACAATATGGATTTTGTAGTCCTTTGTACAAAAATGTAAATTGTATTAAAGGCCCTGCAGTGTCTTAAGTGTCTGCTCCCTTTACCTGCGGACGTCGTTTTGTTCTCAAATACCTGCTGCACCCTGTATCGATATAATTTATTTGTTTATATTCTAAGTACACGTAGTGCCCCTTAATCGTAGATCCATTCAGGTATGATCAAAAGTTTAGGGACACCAGCATTTCTGTATCACAGGCTTCGGATAACAGGAATCAGTAAGCGATGGCACCCCCTTCTGCTCTAATGACAGCAGCCTCCATCCTCCGAGGAAGACTTTCTTCTAGTTATTAGTCGTAAGAAGCTGGAATTACAGTCCGTTCCTCCCTCAGAACACTAGTTAGTTCAGTCACGGATGAAGGACGGTGTGGTCTGGCTCATAGTCAACGTTCCAATTCATCCCACAGGTGTTCATTGGGATTGAGATTGGGGCTCTGAGCACACCGTTGTCTCTAAACTAAGTTGTACGCCCCACGTGACTAACTGGTCACGTAACTCAAGAGTAGCTGGGCAATCCTTACTTTCTCCTATGGGACCACATAAACGAAGTTGGGTTTGACGGATGCCTGGAGGACGTTTCCTACCTGAGTGCGTGGTGCCCACTGTGAAATTTGGAGGAGGCGGCATCATGGTATGGGGATTCTCTTTCACGATTCAGACTTGGCCAGCTCGTTTCTGTCAAAGAAACGACAAATGCTGTTGCTTATCGAGACACATTGGACAACTGCGTACTGCCAACATTGTGGGAACAGTTTGGAGATGGGCCTTTTCTGTATCAACGTGATGACAATGCTCCTTGCCCTAAACGGAGGGTGGAGGCTGTCTTTAGAGCAAAAGGGGTGCCATAGCTTCCAAAGCTGTTATCTGAAGCCTGCGCTGCAGGAATGCTGGTGTCCCTAACCTTTTGATCACATAGTGTATCAATCATATAATAAGACGCTGCTTGACAATTGCTAAGGAACATGCGCATTGCGCTATTTAGGGGTGCTGGAATATAATGCAGGACGCGTCAAGATATTGGTTGCTACTCTGTTGTTCGATTTGCATAATTTGAATAAAAGTCACGTGTCCAATGAGCTGTGGTTGACTGAAAATCAGTGGCCGTGGAGTGTTAGAGCGAATACACGTGCACGTGTTTTGCAAACATTACTGTAAATTTTCAGTCCCTCTATCGCATATCGTCTGCAGAATGCCACAGACGTCATTTGAGGGATTACGGTTGTGGACGAGCTGTTGGACGGCTCGAGGCAGGGCAAAGTGTGACTGAAGTTGCGCGAGCAATGGGAGTTGCGAAAAGTGTCGTTTCTCGTTTGAAAACTGCTGCTGCCACCAGAGGATCCACTTTACGCGTGCATGGGGGTGGTTGTCGAGGGAGCACAACCGCTCGGGAGGACCGTAATCTACATTCCATCGACGGAAGAGATTAGAGCTGTGTAACGAGCATCATCATGCTTGAGGCAATCTTTGACGATTCTCGGTTTACTAGGCATTGACTTATCTGGCGGCGTGAAAAGGGAACTCGTTATCACCAACAACACTTTTGGGAAGTGCAACGTTTTGGTCAAGGAGTCACGGTGTGGGGGAGGGCATCGTGCACGATGTCAGAACACCTCTTTGCATGAGGGTCTGTTGCAGCGGCACGGTATTGCAGGGAGATTCCTCTAGATCACGTTCGTCTTTTCCGTGGAGCAGTTGGATGACAATGCTCGTCCACACACGGCGAACATGGTGTCGGATGTTTTTGAGAGTGAGGATATTGAGTGTTTGCAGTGATCTGCTTACTTCCCAGACCTTAATCCCACAGAACATGCCTGGGATGGTCTTGGTAGACATGTGGCACAAAGGAATCCCCCTCCCAGAACGTTGCAGGAACTGACAACTGCGTTACAGGATGAATGGGATAAGATCCCGAGTGCTCTACTCAACA
Source organism: Rhysida immarginata (assembly GCA_023313115.1). NCBI lineage: Eukaryota > Metazoa > Arthropoda > Chilopoda > Scolopendromorpha > Scolopendridae > Rhysida > Rhysida immarginata. The sequence goes on from JAHWFO010041162.1 coordinate 13,859, forward strand.
GAATGGGATAAGAATGTTGCTGTTCCTTAGCAATTGTCAAGCAGGAATTAGAATTGCGCTTAAACCAGAGTTTTTATATTTTAGATAAAGCGTTATTATTACCTACGCAACAACCAAAACTGTCCTTTTTAACGTCCCTGAGCTCGACAGTCGATTTAAATCTGTGCCATCCCGACGCAGTTCTTTTCAGGAAAGAATTCAAGAAGCACAAAGATAAGCTAGTGCAATCGCTCTACGCTTTATTCAATGAAAAAATTTTTACTAATCAAGTGAGTATTATCGTTTCGTACATCTCTTTTAACATGGAGGGGGTCACAAAATCGCTGTGTGTTACGCTCAAGTGCCAAAGTCACGGCAGCATCGTATGCAAACTTTCAGGTATCGCTTGCATCACTATCTCGGTTAACTGCCACATTCAATGAGAAGCGTTTTAGAAATGTGTGTATGAGGTCAGTGCAATGAAATTTGCTACTGGTGGGATATGGCAGCTGGAAACACGTACGTTTGTCCGACGAGTCACGATTCAAGTTGCTGCCAGCTGATGGTAAGGCTCGCGTGTGGCACAGCTCCTGTGTTGGCTTCATCACGATGTGCATTGCGTGTACACGGGAAGCTTTGGGTCCTCTCATCAAATTGGGCCTCCCATCAACTGGAAATTATGTCCAACTGCTTGGTGGCCTTCATGTACCAGGTTTTGCAAAAGTTCTGTTACACCTGTGGATGCGTCGATATCTTGGGCGATAACGTATAGGTGGAATGAATGCGATTCGGATGCAAAGTTCTGTGCAATGGAACGTAACAGAATCGAGATCTCTGCGCTCCTTCGTGCGGGCCACAACAAGTGTGGCATCACTAAGCAGCTCAACGTCAGCCCACAGAGTCGCAGAGAGGCTAAAGAAAGGGGAAGACCTCAAAGACTGCCCACGTGCAGGCAGGCCTCATGTTATTGATTGTGTGGGTGTCAGAAAAACCTTCGAATGTGACCCGACTCTCAAATTGACAGTTTACAAAGAAAAAGTGCTAAAGCATGGCATGCGAGATAAATGTCGGAAGCGCCATGGCAATCGCATTGTCATCTTTTCTGATGAAAAAAACTTCACGGTCGACCCGGTCGTCAACAAACAGAACGACCAGGACATCTGAGGTCCGCTTCATGACTACAACCAAGCCCTGACCTCAGTGATGATGCGCGGCGTCGAATGGCATGAAAATGCTGCCAATCTGGTTACCGAATGGTTACAGGTTTACCGCGGTCGACTACAAGGACATCTGTCCTGGGTGAAGAAGGTGACGAGGAATGCGGACTATGTCTTTCAACCCCGCAGTGCCAAGACTGTTCAAGAGTGGTTGGGGTCGAACGTGAACTTCTGGTCGAAGGACTTTTGGCCTCCTCAGTTGCCCGACCTCAACCTCTCGACTACAGTTTGTGGGCGCATATCGAGAGCAAGGCCTGCAAGATCCGTCACAGAAACATCGACCAGCTGAAAGCATTTGTGAACCGCATGTGGACTGCCATGAAGAAAGACTACATCTGTAACGTTTGTCGGGCCTTTAGACTTCGATAGAGCATGTGCTTGCTGCCAGTGGTGGTTGTATCGATTAATATGCATTGTGTACACATCAATATCAGTTCTAACAATAAAAACCGTGTCTAACTGCAGCAGAGTCATTTTTGCGGGGGTCCTCACATGTGTAACAGAACTTTTCCAAAATCCGGAACATTGTAATAACGACAATGAGTCATGTCGCAGGGCCAACACGACTTCCTGAATGAATTGGCCACCTAGATTGCCAGATGTGAACTCATCCAATGTACTTGGGATATAATCGAACGATCCACTGCCTGCATCTGCAATGCTGACGCAGTTACGGTCGTTTATCGAGACTGCATGGCTGAACATCTCTTCAGAGGACTTCTTCCGACTGGCAAAGTCCATGCCACTTCGAGTTGCTGCACTTTGCCAGGCAAAAGGAGGTCCTACACGATACTGAATAGGTATCCCGTGACTTTTGGCACTTGAGTGCACGTGTATAAGCGCATTCACGTAGCAGTGACTTAAATAAGCTTTGTAAGTTTGAATTTTACAGTGAGCGTCGTTATAACGAGTGCATTTTATTCTAGTTGCCAAGCGATATGAAAATCACGTGGAATCCCCGCATGCTCACGACTGCTGGCTTCTGTAAATCATATAAAGATCGTTCCTGTCCTTCTGATAGAACCTCTAGAATAGAACTTTCGCCTAAAGTCTTAGATTCACCTGGTGAGAGTTTGTATTTTTACATAGGTAATTTGCGCGTTTGAGCGCAGCATCATGTGCAGTGAAGAATGGGGGTTGGGCATACACCTTTGTCGAATGTTTAGAAAAATACTTGACGAATTGTCCTGAAACTTTAGGGGGTGTAAAGAGCATGTTACGGCTGTCATACTTTGGCGAAGGTTTTGTCCCGAAGGCAAATAGGGGACCAGAAAAACCAGAATCGGTGAGTCAGTACTTGGAAGATCGGAAGTGTCCAATTACTTTTTGGTAGATAGTGTAGTCTGTTTCTAAATTATCTCCCGTATTCTACATGTTTATTACTCAAAACATGTCTTAGCATGCCTTAATAAATTTCAATGTACCCCTCCCCCGCATTTATTGCGTGAATGACCTCAAAGCAAAACTCGATTTCCTCCCACGTTCAGGCGAGCATTTCAGGGGTGATTTCAGCGATTGTTTCAATTATTCTATTCTTGAGAGTTTCAATGTCGTCGATGTTGGTCTCGTACACTCTTCTGTCTTTCACATGTCCCCAGAAGAAAAAATCCAGAGGGTTTGCATCGGGTCAGCGAGAGATTGGTCCATCCCTTCCAGTCCATCGTCCTGGAAAGTTCGTATCGAGGCACTGCCTAACTTGCAGCCCTCAGTGAGGAGGTGCTCCATCTTGTTGTTAGACTATGTTGGGCTGCAGTTCTTCCACCTGTGGAATCCGGTAGTTCTCCAGCATATCTAGGTA